>CABFOV010002001.1:60028-96985 GCA_902141375.1 Timema poppense
TTTTTTTTTTTCATCTATTGAAGCAAGTGCCCTGGGTTAGATTCCCAGTGGGTCAGTAAAGTTATAATTGGTAAATTTATAGTCTTGAGTTCTGTGTGTTTCTTATTTCTTAGTAATGAGTTAGTTTGTAAGTCGTTTGTTGATATAAAAAATTTGTTTTAAGAAGTACATTTGCTCAAAATGATAATACAGTAAAACACAGGTTAAATCTGAAATAAAGGACCCAATTTTGGATAGCCAAAATTTACAATATTTTGTAAATTCGAGTTTATTCCCAAACACCCTTTATGAAAAAAAAAAAAGATTGAAAATGTAGACAATATGTAATCCATACATAAATTGGGGTGAAATAGGTCTTCTGCCATGTTTTCTCAAATTACTAACATACTGGTGTACAAATTAAAGTTGTTTCAATTTACTGCCCAAAATATTTCCATGATAATAGAGTTCTCCATTTATTACATGTGAATATATAATTAACATCAACTTAAAAAAAAAAGCATTTCAGTTAACTGAATTTATACTATAGTAAATAAAACTAACTGCTTTGGATGATGTCTCCCACAAAATTTGTTAAAATATTTCAGGAATTTTCAGGGCGATTCCAATTTCTAATTTTTTTAAATATTTGTTTACATTTTGTCAGCATAAATTATGTTTGTATTGTAGGCCTATGTGTATTCCCATTGTATTTGTCTTGAGACTAATTAACAAAATAAGAACCTCAAATGTATTTTTTTAATAAAAGAAAATATCTCCCTATTAGAAAAAGTTTCATGTAATAAATTATGGCATTTTATATTTACTAACACAATAATAAAAATAATAAGCCAAATAGTTTGATTATATTTAGTGGGATGTGTTTAGATTGACTCTAATTAAAACAAAACATACAAAAACTATTTCATTCATATAAGTATCAACATTTCAGTGAAGACTTCTTAGCGTATAAGGTAGCCTGTGAACCTGCTTGTGTTAAATATACCAGTGTACCTGGTTGAGGGTTGAGGGCTGTACACAATGCAACAATTCTTGTGTCAACTGACCGTGCCATCGAGCCTTGTTTTCCCTGGCAACCGCTCACGAGTAGGCTCTGAAGTGTACATATACCAAACAAGCACAAATACAGGTAGGTATGCAAATGTTGTCTACAAAATTTGTTTTAAAATAATTAGAATGGTAATAAGGTGTGTTTTATTACTAAGAAAATATACATGAAAATATATATAAACATACACACAATAATGTGGTAGAATTGTACAATGGCAATATCAAATAGATGAGTGCTTTGTGTAGTATTCCTCCACCTCACTATAGGCAAGCAAGAACACATTTTTTATAACATTAAAAAGTGATCACAAAATAAGTGCATTGTGACTAGGTGAACATAAAACTAACTGAATAAAAAGGAACAATTTAATTATCAATTCTTGTCAAATTTTTGAAGAACTGATAAATAAAAGATCAAAGATGATATTTTATATTTATCAAATGAACACACAATTTATTTAACTGTGTGAAGTCCTAAAAAAAAGCTTGCTTAACTTTGTGCAGAGTAGATATATGTTTAAGCATGTGAATCTTTTGTTTTGACCGATGTGGACAATACGGGCATTGAAACATTGGTTCTTTACCGCACTCGAATTTTAAATGTCGGTTTAAAGTATTTTTGTGTTGGTATGACTTTCCACAGTTTGGGCAGAAGAACATTGGCATCATGTGTGGGGAGTTTTTACTTTGATCTTCAACAAATATATCTTGAACAAAATCAGGAAATGGCGAATACATGTTGATGTCTACCTTTTCATTATATCCGGCCATTTTTCTGCTATCTGTAACATCAATCATAAGTTATTGTAAATTAAATAGTCAGAAATTCATTAAAATCTTGCAAAGTTATGACATAAAACAAAAGTAATTGTGAAGTAGGCAAATATGATAAATAATATATAATTAACTTATTCAAATATCTACAAAATATATTCTTCATTTTCAAAGCTATGCAGCATAATTTGTAATTATAATGTATGTCATGTTCCAAAGGAATTAAAAAATAATCATAGGCAAAACAGTAGTTCAATGAATTCTGGAAAATTAAATTATTTATTTGTTATTACAATGGTCTTTTTTAAAGGTTATTCTAAAATATCTTAAAATACTGTTCCTTTTTTTTTAGTGTGAAATCAATCTAACATAGTATTTTAATATTTTTTTTTTCTTTCTAATGTTATATTATTATGTTATGTTTTCTAATAAATGGGATTTTATTTTATAAAAATTTAACGTAATACATTTTAGGGTGTGTCGTTGATTCATCTACAATCATTACGAATTTTCTTCACTGCTATAAATGATTAAAACTATATAATAATACATGTCAATAACTGACAGTAGAAATGATTATAGCTGCATTTGAAGTAGGTATGCAATGGTTATACAGGTTCTGGGATTGATTTGGAAGAAGAATAAAGTACCGGAAGACTGGAAAAAGGAGTAATAATATATATTTTCAAGAAAAATTAGAAATAATACTAAAGAAAGGTGGAGAGAGTAACAGCATGGATTAAGGGAATAGAGGTCTACAATAAACTTTAACTTTGTCATTCGACAGCTGATGGAAAGAAGGTATGAATATGGGAAAGACTTGGTAATGGTATTTATGGATGTGAAGAAGGTATATGATAGCATGGATAGAAGTAAAGTTTGGAAAGAGATGGAGGAAGCTGAAGTAGAAAGAGGAAAGTGGGAGGATGAAGTGGTTCTAAATATTTTTTTTAAATGGAGTCCTGTCAACAATACCATTTGTACCGGTAATGGAAATGGTCATGAATAAAGTGGCAGGAAAACTCGGAGAAGATAAAATGAAAGTCATGATGATTGCTGGTGACTTGATGGTATGGGAGGAGAAGGAATAGGAAGTACAGTAACAGCGACAGGAATGGAATGAGGAAGTGAAAGAGGGTGGAATGAAATTTAGCATAGCAAAATGTAAAGTGACGGTAATCATAAGGAAGAGGGTAGTAAAGATATAAGGTTGGATGGAGAAGAGCCGAGAAAAGTAGAGAACGTAAAATATCTTGGAAGGGTTATTGAGGCAAAAGGGGAAAGTAGAGAGGATCTAATGAGAAGAGGACAGCAAAGAGAGTTGTTCTATTGGTGTGTAAAGATCTGCTATGGAAGAAGAAGAAGAAGGATAAGGAGGTATTATAAATGGCGTACTTTGTTCTCATTGTCACATGCAGTAGAAACATAGACATTGAATGTAAGAAAGACTATGAAAGTGGAGGTGATGGGAATGAAGTTTGTGAGGAACACGTTAGCTGTCACGAGGAGAAACAAGATTAGGAATGAAATTATCTGGGAAAGAGGGTGGTACACGTAGTACATGCGATAGTAGAGGAAGCAAGACTGGGATGGTATGAGCATGTAAAGAGGCAGGAGAAAGAGAGGATGCCAAAGAAAATGATGGAGATGAAGTATGCGGGGGGGGGAAAGGCGGCAAGCGAGGCAAAGAAAGAGATGGGTGGAGCAGATAACAGAAAGGTGGATAGAGAGAGGAAAATCGAGGAGGTATTTTACTAAACTGACCCAGCCTCAGGCTGGAAATAGTTAATGATGATTATGATGAATCAATAAAGCGAATAAAATAATAAGCAATTACAGCATATTTAGACTGGCCATATTCAAACTACATACCATGCAGAATGTGATAGTTTCCTAAATGAACACAAGGGTTAATAAAAGAATTTTCTCAGCTGCACAGACAGGGTTGTATAAAAGTGGATTAGAGTTAATTATTGATGTATTTCATGGTGCGCTGAGGCAGGAACAAAATACGGGAAGAGAGGGGTAGTTTGTGTGTGGGTGTCTCTCTTGCTCTTTCCATACATAATAATATCTTAGGTACCAGTACCTATTTGTATCTTATAATGTGTTAGTGTGTATGTCATAGTGTGTATTTGCCACCTGGCAGTGTTCTATTCATAATCTTGATTTGTGTGGAACGTTTCAAAACACTTTGGTGGGTAAAAAAGGAAATCATACATTTTATATTAAACTCAAAATACTGTACTTAACTTTTATTTCTTTGTAGCTCCGTCATCTTTGTTATATAAATCACAAAGTATCTGTCAGATCTTCATAAGTTATAAACGTCCCATTTTATTACAAATGGACATTAATAAAATACAAATATATTTTTTGTCATTAACATTGAAAATATTTTAATATATTATTAGTGTTATTTTATAAACATTAATACATAACACTAATTAATAATAACACTAATAATATATTAAAATGTTATCAATGTTGACCACAAATATATGTCGGATTTGAATTATTCTACATTCGTTAAATTTAAAACTTGGATAATTCCAGCCCACCATGATTCTCCATGAAGTTACTATTTAAATCAATAGTGAGAAATAACTTTTAATTAGAATTTAGAAGGAAGTATTTGGATAATTTGAAGCCTATAACTGACAATGTTAATTTTTTCTAGTTTGTACTCATTTCAAACCTAACTTAATAATCTTTACTCTATAACCATATATGGCGGGAATGTCAAATAAAGTTGTAGTGGGTCTATTGACACATAGTAAATGAGGAGGGGAACTACGCTCCAGCGATGAGCATGTTTGCTGATATAGAGGATGTGTTAGCTCTGCTATCATCAATTCTCATTTAAGTCTACAATTTTCATTTATGTTAATTTTCCCAAGCTTTTATATTTTGTGCTAACAAAGTTTTTTGTTTTTTATATAGCATATATTAAATGTGTGTAATGTAATATGTAGAATATTTTGAAGTTATTGATTTATTGTGTACAGTTGCCTGGACGCAAAAGAAAATTGTTAATTTGAATTTTGGATATTTCAAATATTTTTTAGATATCCCTTGGACTTCAAGTTTTAATGTGCATGTGTGCGTGCGTGTGTGTGTGTGTTTGTATAAAGATTCTTCTACAGATCTCATGATAGTGATGTTTGAATACATAAAAATATATCTAGTAGCTTTTTATAACTACTAGATATGTCCTTTTGTAAAAAAAAAAAGGGGGGGGTTTAGTTGATGCTATTTCATATGTGCATTGCTATAGAGTAAACATTAGTTATTCTTTAAAGATAAATTACTTAATAGTAAAAGCAAAAACAACTAAATGAAAATATTACTTGAATTATGAGTAATAAAAGTACCACTGCTACCATCTATGGGATAAAAGTGAGGACACACAAAAGTGTGAGCTATGCTCGTTAAAATATGTTAGGGAGTTAGTACAACTATTTGCTGGCGATTAGTTAAAAATAAAAATCTTACTAGCCATGTAGGTAAAAAAGCTAGACATTTTTAATAATGACCATTCTACGTATACTTTTTTCCTCTGCCATGAGTTAGTTATAAATGGCATTATATTTAAACAACAAAGCTATCTTAATTTTAAAAAAGATAGCAAATTTATTTGTTACAAACTGTAGGTATGAGTTTGGGTCCCTATTCTCTAAATGTTCCCTAATAAAGGTTTTAGCTAAAATTAAAATGTACCTTTTCAATACATTAAATTACAAATAAAGATGTTATATTAATGAGTGGTAAAATACCTATATACTTGATTAATTATACTAATCTAAGCTAGTTAAATGAAACAATGTCAATCAGTAGTTGTATGTATTGTGTAGTTTGATGTAATATGTATTGTCTTGGTCTGTGATATCACACATATTCTATGTAGTTAGCCAACATTTCCCCCCATCATTGATAAAATGTACAATTGGCTGTTTGGGACCCACTATAATCCAAATTATTGATACAGGCCTGATGTTTTACAAATTGTTTGATTGTTTTCACATCAAACTAATAAATTTGAGCAACTATTAACATCATTGTAAATTACTAAAACAGATCTAGTATAATTTATCTCATGGAATAAGCATTATAGTTGCTCACTTAATCTAATGCAAATAACTAAAGTGATTGAGGGAGCCCTCCACATTGACCAACAGGCCACACCACTATTATAGTATTCCAGCAAGCATTTGTAAAAAGGAACAATTAAACAAAACATGAAAGTGTTTATTGAACTATTAAAATAATGTTGACAGGCGAGGGCTCTTAAAGAAATGCGACCTGAGCAACAGATACACTAAAAATGGTGCTTTGATCACAATATTAACGTTACTAGCACACTAATAGAATTAGTACAGGATGACACAAAAGAGTAGGAGCAGGAGTAGTGGCATACTTTCAGACATTAAATACATTCTATATTTATTATCTTTAAGACAATTAAAATTTCAATTTTAAGTGAATTCAAGTAGGACAAGTTATACTAGATTGACGTGAAAGAAACGTAAATATACAATATAAATATAATATATATGCACAGTATTTAAATGATATTTGTAAAAGATCTGGTAATAATAATTATAAGTTATGATAAATTTTAATTATGAATAAGTTGAAATTGTAACAAACATCTAAAAATTAGGTATATTTTAAAATGGACATTCGAGTCAATTACACTTAAAATTAAGTTGAAAGAATCAAAGGATGATATGATTATGCATATATTGAATATTCAATGTATAACTCTTGAGAAATGACAGAAAAAAAGTTATTAAATTTGAAAAGTAAAAATAAAATTTATTTCTTAGCTGTAGTTCCCTGTTCCTTGATTTCTGGTTACATGAGCTGCACAGTTATTTTGACGATATGTTTCAATGCACCAGCGGCATCATCCTCATGTCAGAAATTAAAACTATGTCCTTGAATATCCCATGTCGTGTTATTAAGGAGTTTCCTTAATACACATAGTAAATGAGGAGGGAAACTACGCTCTAGCAATGAGCATGTTTGTTGATATAGAGGATGTTGGCTCTGCTATCATCAATTCTCATTTAAGTCTACAATTTTCATTTATGTTAATTTTTCCAAGTTTTTATATTTTGTATCGACAAATTTTTTAGTTTTTTATATAGCATATATAAAATGTGTGTAATATAATATGTAGAATATTTTGAGGTTTGAAGTTGAGGAGTTTCCTTAATAACATGACATGGGATATTCAAGGACATAATTTCTGACATGAGGATGATGCCATTGGTGGATTGAAACATATCGTCAAAATAACTGTGCAGCTCATGTAACCAGAAATCAAGGAACAGGGAAGTACAGCTAAGAAATAAATTTTATTTTTACTTTTCAAATTTAATAACTTTTTTTTCTGTCATTTCTCAAGAGAAATACATTGAATTTTCAATATATGCATAGTCACATCATCCTTTGATTTTTCAACTTATTTTTAAGTGTAATTGACTCTAATGTCCATTTTACAATATACCAAATTTTTAGACGTTTGTTACAATTTCAACATATTCCTAATTAAAATGTACCATAACTTGTAATTATTATTTTACCAGATCTTTTACAAATATAATTTAAATATTGTGCATATATATTATATTTAAATTACATATTTATGTTTTTTTCACGTCATTCTAGTACAACTTGTCAAACTTAAATTCCCTTAAAATTGAATTTTATTTTTCTTAATATTCTTAAATGGTTCTTACTAAGCGTTTCAAATGTTTTTCGAAAATTTATTATCTTTAATAGAACCTAATTTGTGAACAGAACTTGACCTTGAAACAACAAGAATAGTTATTAATAATTCAGTTGTTTTGGATTTGAATGTTGTTGGAGTGTTGTTTCAAAAGGAGCAACAACAAAGCGGGCCAACACAGCATTTAAAAATTATTGTAAGCTACATATTAATAGGTAGGTAACTAACTAAATATAGTAACCCTGTAGGACAAACAGATACAAATGCAAGTATTATACATGCATATACAAAAACTTTAAATTTTACACAACATTTTAGAGGTCTTGAGGTTGTTTTTATTTGATGGCAAGATTTTACAGACTTAAAATTTTAAATTACAATTTTTTACAACTATGGTGTATTATTTATTATATGAAGACATGCCTAAAAACAACACAACAATGTGTGATACAAACATACAATAGGGATTGTCTTCTGCATGGTATCATAGAAGGAAAGGTTGAGGGAAAGAGAAGCTTAGGAAGAAGGAGGAGGATTAAAATATTGGATGACTTGAAAGAAAGGAGGAAATTCTAGGAGCTGAAGGAGGAGGCAGAGGACAGGGCGCATAAGCGGTTTAAGTTCACTGACAAAAGGAATGAATCTGTTGTGAGACAGAACACCTACTAGTAATAAGAACAAGCAAAATGGTAAGGGAGTAAGAAAAAAAAATCATTGTGAGTTACATATATTTGGTAGACACAACTTTAAAAAACTATATTTTGAGGTTTTTATCTACTCAATATTTTATCAAACATACAAATATTTTTTGGATACTGAAGTAATTAGAAAATATCTGTCCATTATATTTACTCAACAAATGAAATGATAATGAATGGAGGTAGCCATTTAGAAATAGAATCGTCCCAAACATATTCTTACCAGCAAACAATTCACACAAATCACATTGTGAATAAAACATGAAATGATTCATCTTATGTATTTAAAGTTTTATTAGTAGTAATTTTGTTTACTCGTATTATTTAGAATGAAGAGTATCATCTGGGAAGTGTTATTTGCGAAAATATGTTATTCTTGTGCTGAGAAGATATGTGTGAGGTCATGGAGATCTTTTGTTTTGACCGATGTGAACAATATGGACAGTGGAACTGCGGTTCTTTACCACATTCATAATTTAAATGGCGGTTTAGGGTCTTCTTGTGTTGGTAAGACTTCTCACAATTCGGGCAAAAGAACATTGGTGTTTTGCTTGTTTTGTTCATTTGTTCTATTACAAACAACTCTTGAACAAAGTCAGGAATTGAAGAGTATGAGACATTGGCATTTGGCTTTTTAACCATTCTCACTCTTTTTATTTTACCTGAAACAACATTCATATAGCAGTATAAGTATGTTTGGAAACTATTATATTAGTACTGTAAAGTTAGGGATCTATTTGACTACTAAGAGTGCATAAAATAACTAACACCATAGTAAAATATGTTTAGCATAATGTTAATAAATGAAAAATATACACAATGTAACTAACACTTTAATAATTTGCTAAAATTATGTAAGGTCAAAAAAAATTAATTATGAACCAATAATTACAATGAAATGACAAAACATGATTTCGGTTTGTTTTTTTGGTTTTTTTCGTGGTTTGTCCAAACTATTTGTTAATGTTGTTAACAATTATTTTAGTAAAAATAAAAATATTCTTAAAATTGTGTTTAAATTCAAATTTAACAAAAAAATGTATCCATAAAAATTTTCTCATTTATAGACAGCGGCATTAGATTTTGGAAAACATTTACACAATAAATTTCAATTCTCAGTAATGTTGTAACAGGACTCATTTATTCCAATCAATAACAATTGGTTCATCTTAAAAACGTCTACTCACTTGCTTTCACTAAAGGGTGTTGAGTCTTAACACTTCAAATTGTACAGGCCAGGCTTGTTAAAATAATCTAGAAGGTTAAAGAATCATGTTTCTCTAAATAAAAATAATCACTGTTAAATTAATGAAATAAAAATAATCACTGTAAAATTACCATAGGAAAAATATTAGTCAGATGAAAAGCTTTTTACTAACAGAAAAACAAATAATCAACAAAATAAACAAGTTAAATTTAATTATTCATAGAATTAAATAAACAAAATAATCACACAACAAATTTGTTTGATTCCTTATTACCAATTCATGCCACTACTGTAATGATTTTCACTTCCAAGTAAAGATCACAAAATCTCTGTGTGTAGTGAACAAGACCTTAATGAGTAAATGAGGAGAATCTTATTGTTTCTGTTTTTGCCAATGGCAATTTTCTCCTGATTATAGAATTCAAATATCTTAGTATACATCCAAAAACCTTAATTAACAAAGCTGTTAACATTTTGCTAATAAGTGTTAACCAGTGAGGGGTATACTTTAGAAGATAGTGGATCACCAGTACTGGGTTTGAGTCTAAGTAAATGTAGATTGTTAAACCATTTTCATTTCAATTTGGTTTTAGGATATAATTTTATTAGGTTTTAAACTACAACAATTTATTTGTATTAGTTTATATTATAATTCCTCATTGACCCCATTAGGTAAAAAAAATTTTTTTTAGAAATGTTATATAGCATAAGAGAAAGGATAGAATATATAGTTCCTGCCCAAGCACATTTTAAAGTATGCCTAATTTATTCATAAATCACTGCGGGAACATATTTGGTTTATACTTAAGAACAAGCTTTAAAATTTCCTAAGAATTATACAGACAATTTAATATAAGCCTAAATTAAAGAATTTATTCTAACTATTCTCTTAAATGATAATGGTATTTTCCATTGAAACAAATTAACTATTAGTTTGTCTTATTTTTAATAACTAATTATGCTAAAAACAAAAATATTTTTTTAAAAGCTGCCCAGAGAAAGACACAAGACTAAGAGTGTTCAAATGTGATTTCTTGTATAAAGTGATATCTAAGATAAAATAATCAACTAGTTGTACTGTTTCTAATACTCGTATGTATGTACCGGTATATGTTAATTAATTATTTCTGTAGACCTATGTAAATAAACTATAGTTGTTTATATTTGATTTAAATACCTTTACGACTCAACTGAGTATTTTACATTGTTTAGCATATTTTCTCATAAATTTGTTATTAAAATAGAAAATGTTTTTAGCTCAGGTAGAAGGAAAAGGTATTTCATGCCTGAATATTCTTCAATGTAATCTTCGCATGTACTAGCCATCCCTCAACCCCCGTGTTCCTCTACAACTGACCATTAACCCTTACCCTTGTCACAACCACTTGAAAGCAGTATTTGTAACTTGTAAATAATAGCTTCTTTTTGAGGTTAATAGCTGTGCCCCTGGAGTAGAAGCTAGGGACAATCAGATTGGCTAGTGGTACTTTTAATGGTAGAAGCTAGGGCCAATCATATTGGCAAGTGGTACTTTTAATGGTAGAAGCTAGGGCCAATCATATTGGTTAGTGGCACTTTTAATGGTAGAAGCTAGGGCCAATCAGATTAGTTAGTGGTACTTTTAATGGTAGAAGCTAGGGCCAATCATATTGGCAAGTGGTACTTTTAATGGTAGAAGCTAGGGCCAATCAGATTAGTTAGTGGTACTTTTAATGGTAGAAGCTAGGGCCAATCATATTGGCAAGTGGTACTTTTAATGGTAGAAGCTAGGGCCAATCAGATTAGTTAGTGGTACTTTTAATGGTAGAAGCTAGGGCCAATCATATTGGCAAGTGGTACTTTTAATGGTAGAAGCTAGGGCCAATCAGATTAGTTAGTGGTACTTTTAATGGTAGAAGCTAGGGCCAATCATATTGGCAAGTGGTACTTTTAATGGTAGAAGCTAGGGCCAATCAGATTAGTTAGTGGTACTTTTAATGGTAGAAGCTAGGGCCAATCATATTGGCAAGTGGTACTTTTAATGGTAGAAGCTAGGGCCAATCAGATTAGTTAGTGGTACTTTTAATGGTAGAAGCTAGGGCCAATCATATTGGCAAGTGGTACTTTTAATGGTAGAAGCTAGGGCCAATCAGATTAGTTAGTGGTACTTTTAATGGTAGAAGCTAGGGCCAATCATATTGGCAAGTGGTACTTTTAATGGTAGAAGCTAGGGCCAATCAGATTAGTTAGTGGTACTTTTAATGGTAGAAGCTAGGGCCAATCATATTGGCAAGTGGTACTTTTAATGGTAGAAGCTAGGGCCAATCAGATTAGTTAGTGGTACTTTTAATGGTAGAAGCTAGGGCCAATCATATTGGTTAGTGGTACTTTTAATGGTAGAAGCTAGGGCCAATCAGATTGGTTAGTGGTACTTTTAATGGTAGAAGGCGGTGTCAATCAAATTAGCCCATGCCCCTCTTTACGATAGAAGGCAGAGACAATTCGAATGACTCGTGTAACTCTTTAACGGTATAAGCTGGGGCTGTTCAAATTATCCCATGGCACTAAAATGGTTAAAGAAATGGACACTATGAAACAATCTACCTGTTATAAATTTCCTCTTCATACACACAGCTTTCGGTGGTGGTCTTGAATCAATCTCCTTCTCGTTTCTCCAAAGATAAAGTGCCTACCCATCTTGTCAAAGTGTTTCTGTCAGCAAATAATGTGTTTATATTTTTGTTCAATTATTGTCATTAATGCATGGTGAGTTTGGATAGAAGTTTCGGCAGGTCACATACACCATCTGTATTTAGAGTTATTAAACAAAATTGGATCTATTTCTGCAGTTTTGAGGCTCAACACTAATAAAACCATAATTTTACATTAGTTTTATCTTGAAGTCATATCAGAATGAGTGCATCAGGCAAGCCATACCTTTTTCATGCAAATGTATATATAAAGCATTTAACGGCCCAAACAGCCTTGGCTTTTTTCTAGATTGAACTTTGGATTAGTCTTCTTTACCACATACTTGAACCTATGATTGAGTGTTTCCTTTATGGAACTTTTTTTTTTTAAACTGCATTATATCTCCAAGCTGTTCAAAACATTGTTCATCCTGTTTTGTGTTATTTTCTATTAAGTATATTTGAGAGCATTCAGTCTCTTCATTTGGTAGCAGAGTCCCAATCATCCAAGACCCAACCCCCCAAAGCTGTATAATACCTAAGGTTGTAGCACAATGTATGTCTAGTGAGAATTGGCTAGGAAATGATCCTCAATAAACTGGTTCAACTGGTTATTATGAGTAGTGGAGTGAATCATCGGTTGACCCACTGTTCCCACATACCGTGGCACAATAGATACTTTGGTTCCCCAATTAACTTGTTGAGCCAGTTGCTGGCCACTGATTGTTATGGCTTCAGCTTATTGATGTTGTGATTTCAAATTATCATAGTGTATATATATTTTTAATGTTTCTAATCATGGGTAATAAAGAAAGTTGTTATTAATATGGAAAAAATGAGGCTTTGAAACAAATTGATTGTGTGTATTATCTTAGTTTTTTGTTGTCTAATTCCATTAACAGTGGATATCAGGACTATATTATAATTGCAAACCACCAATCCGGCAATAATCCTGACCCTAAATTCAGATGTGGGAATGTAGCCAGATTCTGTAATATAGTTTGTGGTGCAAAATAATCTGGAGCGTGAGTCACTGAGCGTTGCCCGTTAATAAAGTATGAAGAGGCTTGGAAGGATAATTTATTTGTTGCGGTTGAACCTTACCACTGCTGTAGCATATCCCCGGGTCTTTGCCTTCCCATCTTAGAGCATGGCAGTGCTCCCAAATATTTGATAGGGAACATAATTTAATAATGGGTTATAGGAGAATAAAAACTTGTATTTTTCTATCCAGGGCCGATATTCGGCTGCTTGCTACTTCTTTGCTCTATGGATGTAGCCATTACTGCTTTGTCTACCTTGACCTTTTCTTGTTGCTCTGCAGTTCGAGATGTTCTGAATGACGCTATTGTAAGTCAAACTTGGGCGAGTTTTCATCTTTTAGATTGCCTTTAATTGGGAAGAATAATCAGTATTTATAAATGATAAGTATGTTTGGGAGTTTAATTTAACAATGTCTAAAATATCTATTCATATCCATAATATATCCATCCATACATAAAAGCCACTTGACAAAATACTCCAAATCAAAAAAATAGTGGTGCCCAATCCAACAGACATCCTTTGCCAACATGTAGAATGTAAATGTTTACACCATGTTTTTACTATCATTCATTTTACCAAATACAATAGTGTCTTCAAATTCAGGAACATGTTTCATTGGCTAAAGTATTAAACATAACTTCAAAACCATGTTTGTTTTAAATTAAATAATACAAAGGGCTATTTAAATCAGAATTGCCAAACATATTTGTTAATTATTCTTAATATGTTTTCGAAGGTACATTTAGTTCATATGTGTTGAAATGTTTATAGAATATTATTTGTGTGTGTTAAAAAATATGTAAGATGGATAAAATGTATTATAAAACATGTAACATATTCCTATCCAAGCCCATTGTCAAACTTTAATTATCTGTTTCTTGGTTGAAGTATATGTTGCTTTGTGTCATAATAATGTGATTAAATTGCGATTATATTTTGGCAGGTGATAACTTTATATAGTGTAAGATAAATAAATAATAATAAAAAATTATTTTCCAAGTCTTAATTTATTAGGAATTTTTTTTTTTACTAAAAATAGTATATAGGCAGTTTTGGATTTAAGGGAAGAGGGGCGGGGGGGGAGGGGGCGACAGGGGCAATCCTCCAACAGACCCTCCCCAGAAAGATTACATTAACTCTAATTTTCTCTTATAGATGCCTTCTTGTTATGTGCCTAAAGTAATGTTCTTCCTGCATGAAATAGTTAGGTAAAAACAAATTGATAGGTGTGCAGTTTAAAATAAAAATAAAAATCCTGCTGACACTTGAAAGATTTACCCAGAAATACCCGTTGATCACTTTCAAGTTCTAGCGCTAACTTTAAATGCATTGGCTTCCCTTTCTGTGTGATGTAGCTGTTAATCTCAAAGTGTATCCATAAACCCAATGACAGCGCCACTGTCTCATTATGCCTTTGATTTTTTCAATTTGCTGTTAATCCGACAAATTTAACCAGTTTAGTCTACAGAAAGGTTGGAATTCAAATGTATGTTGTTTTTACGAATACCAGTTTGATGAAATAGACTTTAAATACATTATTGACATGTTTTTTGCAAATAAAGTTAGGAAGGTTTATTGTTAGTGGGCGTTTTTATGAAGGCTTTATGTAACCTAATTACTTTAAATTTGCTATTATTACAGCTGAGTAAAATCAAACTTCTGCTTTGTTTTTATTTTCCCTCAGACATGCTATGATGTAATTTACATTGGTTTATGAAGTCCCCCACATTCTATGATGCATTGAGGGCCCCACATATGTAAATCCGGCACTGTGTATAGGTATACAAGAAAATCCCATGCTTCAACTAAGTGAAACCAATATTTGGACAAATTTAAGTTAGCTTTACCTAACTCAAGTATCTTCCATCCTAGATTCTTATTCAAACATTCGAAAAATTATGTTATTATTAGTAAATTTATCAATATTGTTGAAATTTTAACTATAGGTTTAACAGTGTGTTAAATATATCAATACACAAATAGGACATTAATTTAGCTAACAACAGCAACAATTGACATATAACATCAGAGATTTTAAAATCTGAGTGATGGAACAAATCATATTACATAAATACTAACCTGTCAGGAACAATCTGAGATCAAACCTGATTCATCTAGTCTGGTAGTTAGCATCTCTGACCACTCAGCTATGAAGACAAGCGATCATTATTGTTGAACAATGTGTTTCTAAAAGATGATTAGATAGAGCAGAAAATTTATTTTATTATTAAACTCTGGTGCCAATGATTTCTATGATGAGTGAGTAATTTTATTTATCAAACTTCAACATTTATATGAAAAAAAATGTGAATTCTGTCAAGTGCATCAACTCAAGTACCAGTACGTAGTACCTATAAATTTTGGTTCAAAATTTGTTAAACTAACAATTTGGTTAAACGTCTATGTATAAGTAATGTCAGGTTAAGAAATAAAAAATGGCATCGAAGCAAAACTAATTAATAACAATTAAATCTAACTTGAGGTAAATACATTTATTATGGATTGTAAACACCTTTAATATGAATTAATGCTTTGTGCCAGTAGGCCTAGTTATCAAGTTACTTCATGATGTAAGCCTAACCCCTAAAACTACTTACTTAATTGGCAGCTATGATAAGGCTAGGTTGTGTAATGGTTTATTGGCAAGAAAGATTGAGTTTGTCCACCAAAAAAATGCATTTAGGATGGTATTTTCATATTTTGGTTTATCATTAGTTCTCCCGGCAATTACCAATGGGTTCTTATTAACAACAATCAACATTAATAATTTTCTTAAAGTACCCAGCCCAAGAGTAATTTTGAATTTAAAGTAAACACAAACTTATAATTTCATGCATTTAGTAACACACACATGTAATTGAAACATAAACATACTATTAAAGTGTTGGAAAGTCTGTTCTCACTTAATTCAATATGAAATAAGAACAGTCTAAGGCATCACTCTGGTGGTTGAGTGGTCAGCTGATGACTGGGCGATCAAGGTTTGAATCATAGTCGGGTCTAATGAGAGTAATCTTTCCTAAATGATTTCCAGCCCTTCTTCCAGGAAAATGCAGGTAGATTACATCTAAAATGCTTACTTACTCAACACTCCTCGGTTAGAGTATTATCATATATTTGTATAGCCTGAATAGATAGTAAGATGCGGTGATGAAAATAATTAATTAAGGTGAGGTGTCTTAATTTTGAAATTGCATTTTATCATCTAAAAAAGGACTATAAAGCAATGCATGTATAAATAGATATGTTAAAAATGAACAATTATGAAGCCATATTATTTAAGAGACTTATGCTCTCTAGACATATTTAAAATAATTAGAGACTGGTAGATTTCTGCCTTGTAGGGTACAGTTTGACAAGACTTTACTCGTAAATTGTTCCCTTCAAAGAAACGTGTTTGACGAACCACCCATTTTTCTTGGATTAACCTACAGATAAATCAAGGAATATGTGTGGTTTATCCTACAGATAATTCAAGGAATATGTGTAAGTTATCCTACAGATAATTCAAGGAATATGTGTGATTTAGCCTACAGATAAATCAAGGAATATGTGTCCTCTGAATCATCACAAACTCAAGGTAGGCACCTTTTAGATATTCAAAGGAATAATTTAAAATACTGTCTCCTCAAGGTTGATCCCATTTGACTATAATCCATAAACAGTCACTGGCAGATAAACTATAACATGCCAAACATAGGAAAAAAGTGTCATTTTAACTTACTATTTTGTGAACACTGACAAATTAATCATTTAATTATATTACGATGTATTATAAATAATCACTTTCACAAAATGAATGTTTGATTCACGAAACAACCTTTAGCACAAAAGGCTGTTACATGATGGGAATGGCACTGACTTAGGTCATGAATGATCACAAGTGACTGCACTTAAGCTGGTTTTCACAGATTTAGGATAAGCATTATTTACTGAGACAAGTGATTATAAAGTTTTTACTGTGTGCTTTCCTCCTCATATGCTTATTTTCAAAGAGTAGGTAATCTGTTAGTAACTTTGAATTGAAACATATGAGATATAAATGTGTCCTGACATAGTCCGACTTAGTGCAGCTCGAAACCAAACACAAGGTGACACATACCAGTTATGAACATGAAACTGGCCCATTCATTCATTGGTCTTAGTAAGTGTCATCTTTTGTTTGGTCTCAAGCCGAACTTGAGGCGGACTATGAAAGTGATCCATACACAAAGAGAATATTATAATTTTAATATCTGCTTAAAGAATTTGTTCACATATAAATTTATATGTGTTTAGTTAGTGTCAATACTTTTTAGAGTTTGCACATACGTTTTGTACAAATTAACAATATATCAGACAATATATGCATTGAGGGAATACAGATACATGAATAGGAATTATAATAATGTGGCGGGAAGTATGTATAGTAGCATAAACATAACAAAAGCAGTGGTCTGGAGAGTGTTGTCTTTAAAGAATGACTTAAGCATTGTCTTTTGGAAATAAATATTTATTTTATCATTTATTCAAATTGTTTAAACCATAAATTATTGAATGATAGACAAATACAAGTCACACAAAAGGCACTGGTGACGCTATTCCATGAAATTCTACTGAGAAATAAACAATAAAGTAGGGATAATAATAAATATTTAATATTTTGTATTTATACACCTAATGTTATCACATAAGCACATCATATATGAGTTAAAACAATAATAAATCTGTTATCCAAAGCTCTACATGAAAGTTGCATCATTTTTATGCACAGAATTTATATGCTTAGTCATTGAAATCTTTTGTTTTGACCGATGTGAACAATATGGACAGTGAAACTGCGGTTCTTTACCACACTCAAATTTCAAATGTCGGTTTAATGTAAACTTGTGTTGGTATGACTTTCCACAGTTTGGGCAGAAGAACATTGTCATCATCTGCGGGGTTTTCATTTGTTTTTCAAAAAATAAATCATGGACAAAGTCTGGAAATGACCCATGCATGCTGACATTGAGATCTTCATCACTTTTCATCATTTTTCTTTTAACTAAAACAATCAATTCAAAGTAATATTAGAATTAATTAATTATAAAGTAATGTAAAGTTTGACATTAATTTCACAACAGTGAAGTTTTTACCACAATCATCTAGAACCAAAGGACTTTATATATTCTACATCTGCTCCTCCACTGACCTGGAGCCCCTCAGGTCTGCCAGTATTATAAAAACACATTTTATCCACTCACTTCCTCCAGTGTAAAAATAATACAAAGCAGACTTCTAGCTCGACTAATATGGTTATTATTCCATTATGTGATTAACTAAAGTGATATTGACATCATTAGAGCTACTCTTCACCCAATAACTGGAAGAGGGGATTTGGAACATGAAATGAGAACCAAGAAATGACACTGTGCTCTGCCTATTTCTAACTAGGTCCATCCATCCTTTCCCTCAAGACTTGCCTAGCTACACAAACACAATACACAGTTAGATACAATAGCAAGTTATACCAATGCCAGGAGTGTTCCCAAGTATGGACCCTCATATAATTGATTATTAGTTGGAACTCCCCTATACATCAGACACAAACTATCCTAATCCCCACGAACCTTTCAATCCCATCATATCTATTAGTTACCTCAGGATCATTTGTGTCATCACCAAGTCAAGTTATAAACAGAATATGAAGTGTTATACATTTTATGGCCTTTACTTTATACTTATTGATTTTCCTTTATCTACTTTGCAAAAGCACAAAATAGTAAATACAATTAATTTAGCTTATTTAATTAACTTACCAAGATATCCAAGGGAAATGAAAGCAAAATTTGCTCTATATAATTAAATAAAACTAAGGAAGAGTAGCACAAACCAAACTTTTAATATTATACATATTATGCCATTTTGGATTAATTAAGTTCTTAATAACACATGAATTTGAATTACAACATCAATATCAATATTATAAGTATATATTATCAAGAAAAAGTTTAAAAACAATACATACAACAAGTTAAAAATAAAGAAAGCATACTGTACTTTCCAATCAAGTAAAATACAATACTAAAATAAAACATTGGAACAATCTTTAAATGATGAAAACTGCTGCAAATAAATGTTTTAATCAGGACGAATTTACAAAAACGTTTACTACAATGTTGTTCTACTTTGCCAATACCTCCCCCCCACACCCCGTAATCTTTCAACTTGCAATTAATTTAATTGATATTTGTTTGCTTTTGTGCCTTATATCATTATTGCTGGTAAGATTACTTTTTGTAAATAATATTAATTAACATGCTTTTTCATTCTAATACATGCTTTACTTTGTATTTTTATTTGGAAAAATTAAGGAAAATTTAGCATAATTATTTAAATATGTATTATTATTATTATTATTATTATTATTATTATTAATTCTATTAATTTATATTGGTTTATAATATATGCAGTCAGAGGCTAGTTTAGGGGAGGAACACACCTTAAAAATTCAATATTTATCTTGATTAAAACTTATTTACTCTTAAACCACATTGAAATAAATTTATAATATGAAAATGAAAATACTACACAAGCGCTTTTATAGTAGTACCCATTCCAATATTTAAGTTTATTATGGATCCTAAGGTTCTTAAAACATGCTAATGCATTCTAAAACATGCTAACACCTGGGACTTCACTTATGGATGGTTAAAATCCCCTTTTATACCAACTGATTTTACTTCACGTTGGGACCAATTACATTCAACATGACCAACATTTGAAATGTCAACGCAGTATTTGGAAACATTTAAGCAACCTTTAAAATATATCAAGTAGCTTTCATCTCAAATCCTTAATAAAACATTAGAGAAATTAAGTCATTATTAGTTAAATTTATCAATGTTGTTGAAATTTTAACAAGATATTGAATGAGTGTGTTGAAGGCACAATTTTATAATACACAGAGTATACATTCACCTTACAACAGCAACAATTATCAATCAACATCAGGAATTCTAATATATGAGTGATGGGACAAACCATACACAAATACTGACTTTCATACACAGCCTGATATCAAATCTGGCTCCCCTACACTGAATATCAACTCTGAGGTAACTGCAGGTTTTATGGAGAAAAGATTTATTATATCGGTTCTCCCTCATTTAAATGTTGACAAAGATCCTCGCCAGGTGTGCTGAGGTCAGAAGTTACTGCCAACCTCAATGAACCCGGGTTGCTAAATTTGTCATGAATTTGAGGAAAGATTGACCACATGAAAACAAGAGACTGACAACACCGTTTTTCGAATATAGACCAGACTGTTCACTCAGAGATGATATTCAATGTAGATTGGTGGTTAACATCTCTGACCACCCATCTATGGAGACATGTCAACATTATTGTCGAATAATGTGTTTCTAAGGGATTATTAATATTTCCGAGAGTTTATTTTTATATTAAACTCTAGTGCCAACGACTGATTAGATAGGTAGCTTAATTCATCAAACTTCAAGGGAACAACATTAGTCTGAAAGGAGATGTGAAACTAGTCAAATGCATCAATTCAAATACCTATACATCTTGATTCAGCATGTGTTAAATTAGCCATGTGATCAATACTATCGTTAAGAAAAGTAAATGTAAGAAATAAAACACAAACACACTAAGTGTTGGAAAGGCTGTTCTCCTGTACTTTAATATGAATATGAGCCCTTTTGTGCAGGTGTTATGTACCGCATGACACACAACAGCAAAAGCCTTCCCATTTTGTAGGTTCATTTTATGCCTGTAGCATTTACCACCCGTCAAAAAAAAATAGTAGTGGGAGAGAATAAGTTGTATCAGTGCTGCCAATGCCTTTGTGTTGGAGAGTGGATGATGGACGCATAATCTATTGCGTATCATCGAATTATGTTGAAAAGATGGAAAAGATAATTGGATGTTTATCCCAAAAACATTGCTAGATTTGAAGATGGAATATTTAATAACTTCTAAAAAATTAAGTGACGAGTGCTATACATTTTTTAAAACTATTTTTGAATGGTAAAACACAGCACACACTTCTTTATATCAATTTACTTTTCTTTATCTTTCTGGTTTTGTACTCCTCTGATGATGAATCACAAAATGGCTTTATTTTTCTTTGCATCATCTTTAAAACATTCAATAATCAAATCATCCATTTGATTATATAAAAAAGAGAAAAAATATCAATTATTCAAATGATACAATAATCCCACTTGTAGACCTCCACGCAACTGGATCAATCTTGTATCCTAGGCAGGGGTTGGTGGCACTGATGTCTTGACAACAGATAGCAGACAAGCGGCACGTTTGCATTAATGGGCCCATAAGATGCTATGTACTTTGAATATTTTGCGCGACTTTCCGTTGGCTTTCTCTAGAACATGATGGCATGCTTTACAAAATGAAATGGCAAGTTTTTTGGACATCAGAGCATAAAAGGAGTCATCTGTTCCAACTGGCTCATAAAAGTGACAGCTTTTGCTGTTGTGTGTTGCAAGGCACTAAATGCCTGCCTAAAGGGGCTATTAGAGTATATTTGGTGAATTTTAGAGTTTAATTTTTACTTTATTACAACCCCTAGGTCAATAGAAGTCTTGACATAGTCAAAACAATCTAATTCGAGATTTTGATGGATGTCAACATTTCATTATGTGTTGAACTTACAATAGTGGGCTTTGCAAATGCTAACTGTCTATTGGTCAATTACCTGGACTTGAGCTGAAACTATCAAACAAAATGTACTAAAACTTGGTATTTAGGATTTTTAGAAGCTTAATCAGAAGGGTTTTTGGAATTATCCATCTAAGCCTAAAATTAAGGTTAGTTTACTTAACGGTGAAAAGAAAATTTATCAATTTTCTCAAACTAAGATATAACAAATGTGATTAAAATTAATATTTATTAAATGTTTAAAATTGGAAAAAAAGTGGTGCAACTCAATTTTACAAGAAAATGACTTATAGGGTAAGTTACATATCCTAAGAACAGCTACATGAATGGAATGAAGAAGTGAAATAGAGTGGAATGAAGTATGAGGTGATGGTAACGACAAGGAAGATGATAAGGTCTAAAGTTGAATGGAGTAGATCTGAGAACACTACAGAACGTAAAATATCTTGGAGGTATGATTGAGGAGAAAGTTGGAAGTAGAGAAGATCTAATGATAAGAGAACAACAGGGAGAATTATTCTATAGGTGTGTAAGAGAGCTGCAGGGAGAATTGTTCTATAGGTGTGTAAGAGACCTGCAGGAAGAATTGTCCTATAGGTGTGTAAGAGACTTGCAGGTAGAATTATTCTATGGGTGTGTAAGAGAGCTGCAGGGAGAATTGTTCTATAGGTGTTTAAGAGACCTGCAGGGAGAATTGTTCTAGAGGTGTGTAAGACCTCTATGGAGAAGAAAAGTGCTCTTGAAGTTTAAATAAGTTTTGTATACAGCGTGCTTTGTACCCATAATAATATTTTATTTGTACCCACTGTCACAAATGTAGCAGAAACCTGGGCATTGAATGTAAGAGAGACTAGGAAAGTGGAATGAAGTATGTGAGGAGCATGTTAGCAGTCATGAGGAGAAACAGGATTAAGTTTTTTTGGGAAAGAGTGGAAGTACAGGGAGTATATGAGATAGATGGTCATGTTATTCTGAGGTCACACAAAGCACTACGCTATGTTTACTATGTTCGCTACCTCAAGTGGCCGAACTGGAAGCTATGATTTGTATGAGACTCTTCAGACTCATCCAAGATGTTGGCAGGTAGTTTGCCATGGGACAGTGATGACAGTGAAAATTAGGCTTTTTTGTTACTTGCATTGTGTAATAAACGTAAAAGAAAGTGAGTATATGAAGGGAACATTAAAAGAACAAAGTATGGTGAAATTCATCATCATGTATGTTCAGGTTTTGATATTCTTCAATGGTTTTGTTCTACAGGCATGGGTACTTTCTTATCTCTTCAATCAACTGCTCCAGAAACGTCATATTCTTACACACTACTAATGAGGACAGCATGTGGCTGGATACTACGTTGCGTCTACTGTGCATGTCCGTTGTCAGCAATATTTAAGAATATAACCAAGAATCAAACATACCAAGACGTAGCTAAGATAGCAAACATAGCATGCATAGCATACACACTACACAGCTCTATGTGGCCACTTACACTGCCGATAAAGGGAACTATTTTTTGTCCACAAAGCGAACATAGCATACATAGCGCTCTGTGTGGCCAGGCTATATTGAGCAAAAAAGGAAAGAATACCAAAGAGAATGATGGAGATGAAATATGTAGGGAAAAGAAAGGAAGGGAGACCAAGAAAGAGATGGAAGGAGTAAATAAACAAAGCGAACATAGCATACATAGCGCTCTGTGTGGCCAGGCTATATTGAGGAAAAAAGGAAAAATACCAAAGAGAATGATGTAGATGAAATATGTAGGGAAAAGAAAGGAAGGGAGACCAAGAAAGAGAAGGAAGGAGTAAATATCATAAAGTGTGCATGTTAGAGGAGAAAATGGTGGAAGGAAAGAGGAAGATGGAGGCATTTTATTATAGTGACTTGGCCATGATGATTTCCTTTTATCTTTCCATCTTTTGTAAGTGGTATTTTCCTACATGAGGACAGGGAAGATACACTCCGTTTACCTTGAAAGGTGGCAGTCTCACCATTATGGATTACACTATGGCCCTATTTTATAAACCACACCATAGTCAAGTAGAACAATGTAATGTAAACTAACTCCCCTTCAGAGTGATTGAAGGGTACCGCCCAGTTTCAGAGTTATATACAAAGTGCTACATTTTAAGGTAATGGAGGGAGAAAGTCTGAGTGGCACGCTGAACGACTTATTTTTCTAACTCCACTATAAAGCAATGCATGTTATGTACATACACATTCAATAAAATAACAACTATGAAGCAAAACTATATAAGAGCATCATGCTATGGACATATTTAAAATAAATGGGTATCAACAATACCCGGCAGATAAACTATAATAAATATAAGGAAATAAACTTAAGCTGGTTCGGAAATGACTTAATGTTTGCAAAATAGTCAAAAGATGAGATGATGTATATTTATACATATATAAGGTTGAATTAGTATATGATAGCAATTAATATATTTACTGTGGATAAATTAGTCAAAAAGGATAGAACTTGATAATGAAATCTATAAGGTTATATTTACAAGTTGAAACAAATATTATATGTAGGTTGGTGTAACTTTAAACAGTGGTTTAGTATTTTAACTTTTGTTTCAACTTGTAAATATAACCTTAAAGGTTTTAATTATCAATTTTTATTCCTTTTGATTAATTTATTCACAGTAAATATATTAATTGTTATAAGTTACTAATTTATTCAACCTTTAATATTATCTAATCTTTTGACGTAAAGTTGTTTTTTTGTTGCAAAATATCAAGTCATTTCCAAACACAACTTAAGTTTCTTTCCTTAAATTTATAATTTATTCCCTCCTTAATACAATTAACTATGAATATTATTAAAATTACCAAACATAATATATAATGAATGTCTTTTTTAACATAATTTGTTATTGTTATTATTAAATTAATTTAATGTGGATTTAATTATATTATATTCAATTATAAATAAAACATTATTATCACACAAGTAATTTTTACTTTGTAAGTAGCAAACAAACAATATTTATCATGGGTGTGTATTATATATTATTTATATGTGGAATTGGCTTGAGAGCTCAGATTCTATCCCAGCTGACTGCAGTTAGGTTAGTTTTCCCAATTATAGTTTTAGTACAGCTGAGCACAAACCACAGCCTTATCCTCACTTAATCTAGCCAGCATGAGATCAACATAATTTAAAATTGTGTTCGGAAATCTACCCAGAACATCACATTTTTCTGGTTTTGTATTGGGGATTCATTTTTTTTTTTACACTATTGAGATAATACAAGGAATGAAAATATTATTGCGTATTATACAGTTAGGCCTAAATAATTTAAAGCACAAAACAGCACAGGAATGAGTCACTTTTTTTATGACAGAAGAGTGTATCACCTTGCACTATCCAGGCCATGGGGGTAGAAGGGGGGATCAAACTGTCTGCGCATGTGTGAGTCGGGCCACTCCTAGTTTGAATGAGCTTTAGTAGCAAGTCCCTTAATGTTGAGTCCGTCAGCCAGTTGATGTCAACGTACACCTACTTCAGACTACTGTTGTTAGTGATTGTATACATGTTCAGATTGGCGCAATTGATTTATTATGCAATATTTTACTATTACATTTGTAAAAAATGTAAAGTGACTGACGAGTGTCTTTTATTTCAGATGACATGGAGTGAGAGGTTGTGTTTTTTATAAAATATAACAGCAAAGAAACATGCTTAATTTGCAAAGAAACTGTTGGAGTAATTAATGAATACAAAGTGAAGAAACACTACAACACAAAATATTGGTAAATATAATGGGACTGGATAAATGAAAAAGGATAAAGTAAAAGAATTGCAACGTAAATTAACAAGCAAACAAAACCTTTTCGGAAAAGTGACTAACGACCCAGAAATTGTGGTCAAAGTAAGTTTTGTTTTATCTAAACTTAGAGTAAAAAACTTAAGACATACAAAGATGCTGAGCTGGTTATAGGATGTCTGGAAGAAATAGCAAATATAGCTTCCCTGTAGAAAAGGTTATTGTTTTAAAAATACGTCTTAGCTGTAAGAGAGTATCAATGAGAGCTGAAGAAATAACATCAGCTATTAAAAACCCACTGGAGGGGGGACGGGTGGGGGAATTAGAATTAAAGTTATTTTAATTGGCCATGGATGAAAGCACAGGTGTCACCGACACTGCACAGCTTTCAATCTTAACTGTGGTGTTGATGGAAAGTTTAACATTACAAAGGATTGCTGGCGATAGTTCCTATGAAAGCTTCATCCAAATGCTTAGAATTTGGAAAAGTATAATTTGAACCTAAAATTATTACATGATATTTTACAGATGGCGTGTCAGCCATGGTAGGAAAGAAGCAAGGTCTTGTGAACTATCTAGCACCAGATTACAAAAACATTAGCAATGACCAATGATATTGTCACATGCTTATGTTTGATACACCAAGGGAACCTTTGTGCAAAAACCATTAATATGGAACATGTGATCAAAGTATTGGTCAAAGTAATAAGTTTTCTTCATTCCAGGGGACTCACTCATCATTAGTTCTGATAATACTTGTCAGAATTAAGACTCGCAGTATGACAATGTTGTTTATTTTAAACAAGTTGGTTGACTTAGAGCTGAAAAATGCTGAGACACATATATGATCCGAATTAAGTGATAATAAGTCATGATGAGAATCTGGTAGGAGACCTTGAGAGCAATGAATAAATGTGTGATTTATTGTTTTTAGTTGACACGAGCGAGCTAAATACTAAGTATCAAAAAAAAATTAACACAACCTGTTATATTTAATAAAGTCGTTTGAGGTTAAAATGACATTATGGCAGTCACAACTGAAAAGTATGGGAAAATGGTGATTTTTACAAAGGTGAACAGTTTTTCTGCAATTTTTTTTTTACACTATTGAGATAATACAAGGAATGAAAATATTATTGCGTATTATACAGTTAGGCCTAAATAATTTAAAGCACAAAACAGCACAGGAATGAGTCACTTTTTTTATGACAGAAGAGTGTATCACCTTGCACTATCCAGGCCATGGGGGTAGAAGGGGGGATCAAACTGTCTGCGCATGTGTGAGTCGGGCCACTCCTAGTTTGAATGAGCTTTAGTAGCAAGTCCCTTAATGTTGAGTCCGTCAGCCAGTTGATGTCAACGTACACCTACTTCAGACTACTGTTGTTAGTGATTGTATACATGTTCAGATTGGCGCAATTGATTTATTATGCAATATTTTACTATTACATTTGTAAAAAATGTAAAGTGACTGACGAGTGTCTTTTATTTCAGATGACATGGAGTGAGAGGTTGTGTTTTTTATAAAATATAACAGCAAAGAAACATGCTTAATTTGCAAAGAAACTGTTGGAGTAATTAATGAATACAAAGTGAAGAAACACTACAACACAAAATATTGGTAAATATAATGGGACTGGATAAATGAAAAAGGATAAAGTAAAAGAATTGCAACGTAAATTAACAAGCAAACAAAACCTTTTCGGAAAAGTGACTAACGACCCAGAAATTGTGGTCAAAGTAAGTTTTGTTTTATCTAAACTTAGAGTAAAAAACTTAAGACATACAAAGATGCTGAGCTGGTTATAGGATGTCTGGAAGAAATAGCAAATATAGCTTCCCTGTAGAAAAGGTTATTGTTTTAAAAATACGTCTTAGCTGTAAGAGAGTATCAATGAGAGCTGAAGAAATAACATCAGCTATTAAAAACCCACTGGAGGGGGGACGGGTGGGGGAATTAGAATTAAAGTTATTTTAATTGGCCATGGATGAAAGCACAGGTGTCACCGACACTGCACAGCTTTCAATCTTAACTGTGGTGTTGATGGAAAGTTTAACATTACAAAGGATTGCTGGCGATAGTTCCTATGAAAGCTTCATCCAAATGCTTAGAATTTGGAAAAGTATAATTTGAACCTAAAATTATTACATGATATTTTACAGATGGCGTGTCAGCCATGGTAGGAAAGAAGCAAGGTCTTGTGAACTATCTAGCACCAGATTACAAAAACATTAGCAATGACCAATGATATTGTCACATGCTTATGTTTGATACACCAAGGGAACCTTTGTGCAAAAACCATTAATATGGAACATGTGATCAAAGTATTGGTCAAAGTAATAAGTTTTCTTCATTCCAGGGGACTCACTCATCATTAGTTCTGATAATACTTGTCAGAATTAAGACTCGCAGTATGACAATGTTGTTTATTTTAAACAAGTTGGTTGACTTAGAGCTGAAAAATGCTGAGACACATATATGATCCGAATTAAGTGATAATAAGTCATGATGAGAATCTGGTAGGAGACCTTGAGAGCAATGAATAAATGTGTGATTTATTGTTTTTAGTTGACACGAGCGAGCTAAATACTAAGTATCAAAAAAAAATTAACACAACCTGTTATATTTAATAAAGTCGTTTGAGGTTAAAATGACATTATGGCAGTCACAACTGAAAAGTATGGGAAAATGGTGATTTTTACAAAGGTGAACAGTTTTTCTGCAAATTCTTTAGAAGAATCCAATTTCACTAAATACACCTCACCTGAAGGGAATCTTCAAAATGAGTTTAAACTTTGATTTCTAGATGTGGGCAAACTTGAGAAATTGTTTGACGTGTTTTCTCTACCATTCACTACGGATGTTGAGACAGTGTCCGTCGATTTCCAGATGGATCTAATTGAGCTTCAATGTGGTTTCTCTACTGGATTTTTATAAGACTTACATGCCTAAAGAAATGGAAGCATTTAACAATCAAGATCTAAAAAGACCACATTACTCAGAAGCATCTGTACCATGCCAGTAAGAAAACTCAATATTTAAGTGGCACAATAAGTTTTTATCCAACTTAGATACAATAGAAGAACAATTTAAAGCCTGACCAAGGCTAGATACAAACAATATAGTGCGTCCATAGTAGAGTCTGCGAGAGAAACTGGTAAGCATGGTGCAAATCCTTAATTAATTGTATAAATTATTTTATTGTATTGTATTGTATTGTATTGTATAGATTGGCTAATTGGCAACTTGCAATCAATTATAATATAAAATAACGTCCTTATAAATTGTCATCAATAATAATGCATAAGAATGAACTCTAAATCACCATGAAATAGAAAAGCTTATATTCTATCTATAACATGAATAATGTAGGGTCTAATCAATTCTCTGCCCCCCCTAAAGGCTTAATGTGAACAGTAAATATAATAGGACTTCATCAGAAGACACAGAAACTAACAAAGACTTGCACTATAGGCTGTATAAAAAAAAGAATCCAAATATACTTTAATTAAATAGCAAAATAGATTTTAATATTTACAACATAAATGCCTGGTCAAGATTACATAAAACAGCCTACACCGGCATATATTAAACAAAATTTGAACATTTCCTACTTTCAAAAGAAGGCCAAGAATAGCAACAGTGCACAAGCGTTAGATATAACTAATCACTCCCAGCAAATAAATAAAATCTAAAACTTAAATAAATATTTTAAATGTTTAAAAATATACCTATGTCAAACGAGATAGACATCTCGGACAACCAGAAGGGTCAATTTAAGATATAAGCAAAATATTAAAAAAGGGAATTTAGAAATATTAATATTTTTATGCCATAATGATAATTTAGAAAAAGAATGATATACCAACACACAGCTCACCCCTAAAACTGTGCACAACCAAGTACAGACCTCCCTTCTAAATTACCTCAATATATACAGAAAATAGCACAAATCTACTACACAATATCATCACACTAGCATATTATAGGGAAGGACCAATGGGGTGTGTAGAATCCAAAAAGTCTCCTCATATGAACATGAATTTATTCTCCGTGAAGTGGAGATGGGGGAAAAGTTGTAAACCTTGGCGGCAGGGGTCACCAGTTCGACAAACGTCACTCATAATTTAATATATTCATTTCTTGAAAAACATGAACATGTTTGGTGTGGTGCGCAGATCCAGTCGGTCGAATGGATTGGCGGCTAGGTATGTTGAGCAATTGTTTGTACACACCTATTTATGTGAGGTCATTTTTTTATGGAACAAGTCAAACATGGGTTCATTTCCACTTGACTGATGGACAATTGAAGGGAAACTTGTGAATTGTCATTTCCAAAATTGAATCTGATATTGAGAAATTAATAAAATATTGTGTCAAGTCTATCATTAGACCTAATATAAATAAAAAGTATTGGCAGCATATTTATGATTCATATTTGTAAACATCTGCATTATTTACCAATGAAAATTTTAATTTTGAAATATAATAGCTATTGCTTCTGTGACTACAAACTTTTTAATTATGACTTTTAAAAAAATAGTTTAACAGTAGCTGTGTAAGTTTGTGATATTCCTAAGTAAGTTTTTTAAGAATCAATTTTCACTATAATTTTGAGGCCAACTGGAAAATTTGGGACAAGGGGGCAACGTTAGGTGGTAAGTAAAAGGAGGGAGGGGAATCACCTTGCGACACGCTATCATTCAGTTAAGAGTAAAAGTGGTCCCAGGGTGTTAAAAGATTTATGTACACTTAATGTCCTCAAATGAACACATATTTTGTGTGTAGTAACTATAATTAATCTTTGAATAATGCTCTACATCAAAGCTTGTTGATTCTTATGCATACAATAGATGTGTTTGGTCATTGAAGTCTTTTGTTCTGACCGATATGGGCAATAAGGACAGAGAAACTGTGGTTCTATACCACACTCAAATTCCAAATGTAGGATTAGATTAGATTTGTATTGGTATGACTGTCCACATTTTGCACAGATGAACCTTTCTGTCATCATTTGCGGTGTTTGCATTTGTTTTTCAACAAATGTATTTTGAACGAAATCTGGAAACGAATGGTGCATGCTGACATTTGATTCTTCATTACCATTCATCATTTTTCTTTTACCTGTAACAATCAGTTCAAAGTGATATTAGAATTAAATCACTATAAAATAATGTAAATTTAGAGCTTAATTTCAACGACAGTGAAGTTGTTTACCACTATCATCTAGAACCGAAGGACCTTGTATATTCTACACCTGCTGCCCCACTAACCTAGAGCTCCTCAGGTCTGCCAGTATTATAAAAACACATTTTATCCACTCACTTCCTCCAGTGTAAAACTACTACAAAGCAGACTTCTAGCTAGACTAATAAGGTTATTATTCTATTATGTAATTAACTAAAGTGATATTGACATCATTAGAGCTACTCTTCACCCAATAAACTGGAAGAGGATATGGAACATAAAACTGAGAACCAAGCAACAACTGTGCTCTGCCTATTTCTAACTAGGTCCATCCATACTTTCCCTCAAGACCTGCCTAGCTACACAAACACAATACACAGTTAGATACAATAGCAAGTTATACCAATACCACGAGTGTTCCCAGCTAGGTCCATTCATACTTTCCCTCAAGACCTGCCTAGCTACACAAACACAATACACAGTTAAATACAATAGCAACTTATACCAATACCATGAGTGTTCCCAGCTTGCATCCTCATAAACTTGATTTTAAGGTGCAACGCCCCAGCCCCCATACATCAGACACAAACCATCTTAATCCCCTCCAACCTTTCAATCCAATCGTATCCATTAGTTATTTCTGGATCATTTGTTTCATTACTTATTTTTTATTATTTGAGGTATTTAGCAAGCATTTTCTGAACCAACTGATTATATCAGTACACGGTAATTTCTATGAGTGACAGCGAAAGGGCCAAACAATTTTTCTGGGAAAGGTATCTTCACATAAGTTCCAGAGTTCTTGTACATGTCCACAATTGATATGAGACCGACGGCTTTACTTCTCTGCCAAAGGAAGTTGTGCTACAGATTTGTATCACTCAAGAAGAATCCGTTGACACCTGCTGGGTTTGAACCCATGAACAGCAGGTCCTGAGGTTAGCATTTTACCCCAAGACTACTGAGGTTGACCTGTGTCAGCACTAAATCAAGGATAAACAAAATATCAATTTTTAAATATTTTTTTGCCTTTTTTATATATTTATTGACTTACCTTTACTTATTTAACAAAACTACAAACAGATAAATACAATTTATTTATATTATTAACTTATCAAGATATCCAGTAGAGTTAAAAGCAATTTATGTATTTATTAAGTTAAACAAAAGTTTGGGAAAGGGTAACACAAACCAAATTTAAAATTGGAATGATTCTAGCTTATTATTTAAGTTCTCATAAGACATTAATTTGAACTATAATATCAACACTACTATTATATTTATTAATTATCAAGGAAAAGTTTAATGCCAATATATAACAAAAGTTAAAAATAATCAAATGAAATGGTACACTATTAGAAATAAACTCTTGAATAATGTCCAATTAAATACAATCTTTAAATAATGAACACTTGAACTTATATTTTAATTGGGATAAGCATTTTAAAAAAACTTTACTAAAATGGCTGTTCTACTTTTGTATCGTATTTTTAATAATAATAATTTTGTTACCTAAACTCACAACTTTATCAATTTATGGCATAAATTTATTTTATTTAGCTTTATGTGCTTTACATTATTATTGCTGCTAAAATTACTTTTTGGAAACAATTTTACTTAACATACTTTTTCACTCTATTTTATTATTTTATCATTTACTATTTTGTTATTTTATTTTTTTGCTATTTTATTATTTTCATAAAAATAAAGCAAAAGTGACATTTTTAATAATGTACATTTATATTTATATCTAATTGATGTTAACCAGTTTTATTGGTTAATATCGGCAAGTTTGAGGGGTGCAACTCAGCTTGAAGCTTTAACATTTATTTTAATTAATATTCAGTCTTAAAACAATATGAAAATTGGGATATTAAACAAGCGCTTTTATAGTAGTACCCATTCCAATATTTAGGTTTAATAGGGATCCTAAGGTTCTTAAAACATGCTAATGGTTATTAACACCTGAGACTTCACTTATGGATGGTTAAAATGTCCTTGTATACAAACTGATTTTACTTCACGTTGGGACCAATTACATTCAACATGACCAATATTTGAAATGTCAACGCAGTATTTGGAAACATTAAAGCTACCTTTAAAATAAATCAAGTATCTTCCAACTCAAATCTTTGATAAAACAATAGAGAAATTAAGTCATTATTAGTTAAATTTATCAATATTGTTGAAATTTTAACAAGATATTGAATGAGTGTGTTGAAGGCACAATTTTATAATACATAGAATGTACATTCACCTTACAACAGCAACAATTATCAATCAACATCAGGAATTCTAATATATGAGTGATGGGACAAACCATACACAAATACTGACTTTCATACACAGCCTGATATAAATCTGGCTCCCCTACACTGAATATCAACTCTGAGGTAACTGCGGGTTTTATGGAGAAAAGATTGATTATATCTGATCTCCCTCATTTAAATGTTGACAAAGCTCCTCGCTTTCAGTTATGTCAGAAGATGGTGTGCCGGAGGAGTAAGAAGCTACTGGCAACATCCACAAACCAGCATTGCCAAATTTATCATATATTTGAGGGAATTTCGACCACAAGAAAACAAGAAAATGACAAAGCTGTTTCCATGGCTGGATCATGTCCTTTTGCTGCTCTAGACAAAGGATAAAAGTGCCACCCTCCCCTTTCAATACATTAATTTTTATTTATTGTACTGTAAAACATTAACACAATTGTGGCTCTCAAATCATTAGCCTTTTTAAATTGTATCAAAAATATTAAATTCTTAAGTTACTCGAGATAAAGCAATTTAAAAACTAAAGTGCCTAATTTAAGAAAGGAAAGCCATGTTCCTTGAAACTTATACTTTGTTAAACTACAAATGTATACTTCTTTTTCACAATTTTTGCAAATTCCAATCAGTAGGAAGTGCAAACAGTGGCTCAAGCAATAAGGAGACAATACTATCTCCTTCATGCAGTGGAAGAGCGCTAATTACACAGTTATCGGAAATGGATATAATGAAAAAAGTTGACAGTCCAACTCCTTGGGTTTCACCTATTCGGGTAGTGGCAAATAAATCAAGTGAGTGGAGGCTTTGTGTTTTCGTGAGGAGGAGCCAAGGAAGGGATTGACCCACTTCCAACAATCGATAAGCTATGACAGAACTTAAATGGTGGCCAAGTGTTTAGCAATATTGATATATGTTGGAGTTATCATCAAACTGAAATGGATGAAGAAACACGGAGCATCACAACATTCTGTTACAGGCTGGGTTTGTTTGTAAATAAATGTTTATTTTTTGTAGTATTGTGTGCACCTGAAATGTTTAACTGGGTTCTCAGACAGGTATTACAAGGTCTTTGTAATTACAGGTATGATCAAAGTATGGTAAGTACGGTTTCCCAAAGAAGTTTATAGGTGATAATGGCCTTCTCTTTATTGAGAATAGTTTACCTTAATATTGGGTCTGAGTATCCAACACGATCATACTAGTCCCATTTGGCTTCAGGCAAACAGGGAGGTGGAAAGACCAAACAGGTGAATCCTTAATCAACTTTGCATTGCTCAAGAATAGGACAATCCTTGAAATAAGAGTTGAACAGTTACCTGTTAGCATAAAATAACTCCAGGAGAACTGACCCCACATGGAGTGACCAGAATAACTCCAGGAGAACTGACCCCACATAGAGTGACCGAAATAGCTCCAGGAGAACTGACCCCACATGGAGTGACCAGAATAGCTCCAGGAGAACTGATCCCACATGGAGTGAATAGAATAGCTCCAGGAGAACTGACCCCACATAGAGTGACCAGAATAGCTCCAGGAGAACTGATCCCACATGGAGTGAATAGAATAACTCCAGGAGAACTGATCCCACATTGAGTGACCAGAATAACTCCAGGAGAACTGACCCCACATCGAGTGACCAGAATAACTCCAGGAGAACTGACCCCACATCGAGTGACCAGAATAGCTCCAGGAGAACTGATCCCACATGGAGTACTGACCCCATATGGAGTGAATAGAATAACTCCAGGAGAACTGACCCTACATGGAGTGACCAGAATAACTCCAGGAGAACTGAATCCACATGGGGTGACCAGAATAACCCCAGCAGAACTTAACCCACATAGAGTGACCAGAATAACTCCAGGAAAACTGACCCCACATAGAGTGACCAGAATAACTCCAGCAGAACTGACCCATTGCAGAAATGTAAGAACAACACGGCCAGATCTTATTTTTTTACACTCAAGGGGATCTCAGGATGAATAAGTCCAGGATTTAAATAGAAGAAAAGGAATATGTTGATCAAAAATGACATGTAAAATAGAAAGGAATTGAAATAGGGGCCATCGGAGATATTATTATGTCCACCAACATCGGCAGAGTCATTATTGGGAAACTGGGTAAGACTGAATCCAAGCCAGCTAGAATGAAGGTTTATGTGGAGTTATAAGCCTAAGCAGGATCTTGCAATAAGATTTCCATAGTGGACAAAGTGTTTTCAACTATTAATAACAAAGAGCTTTCATCTATTTCTTTATCAGATTAAAGGTAGTTTAAGATGGACTGTGTGAAGTGTTTCATACTTGAAAACAATATTTTTGTTAACAAACTACAATTACTAGAACTAAGTGTATGGTGTTTAAATATGATTTGTATATTTTACTTCACAAATATGTTTTTGTTAAGCAACAGAAAAGTAGGTAATATTGTTTTAAAAAAAATATAGATTTTTGTTTTTCCAAACAAAGGAGAAAGGAGCTGTAGTGTATTAACTAACATCCATCCAAAACTGGCATGAACGGTCGGTACTATCAAACCGTTAGAGGAGGTAATTTGAATGTGAAACAGTCAGTGAAACAGGCTTGCAAGCATGGGAATAATATATTGTAATTGCAACAGATAGTCTATTAAATATGGTTACACCGATGAAGTTTTTATTACCAACATTTAACATTAAAAATATCTTAAAATAGGCCACCATTAATTTTGAATTTAAAGTAAACACAAACTTAAAATATTATGCTATTACTGACACACATATCTAATGGAAACTTAAACATACTTTAAAAGTGTTGGGAAACTGTTCAGATACAGGGACCACTCTAATGTGAATTAACATAATGTTCTGTACATTTTTACATGTTTTTTTCTAACAAGACTATAAAGTAATTCAATGCGCTTATATATTTTTAAGAATTTGTTTTAATGTTTTGTAATACATGTATAATGTGAATACAGACACAAGCTTAAAAAATATAATAGTGTGGTAATATGAAAATGAGGTGAGTTAAACATGATATCCATAGTAGCATAGACACAATAAGTAATAGTGGTGGTTTGTGGAATGTTATCTTGACAATACCGTCTCATACACTGACACTGTTACAACTCAATATTTCTAATTGCTTGGACAATAAAGTAATGTTGGAATGTCAGTTTTTTAGGCTTGGAAAATACAAGTTACTCAAGTGCTATTCCAGTGACTTTCCTAACAAATTATTTTATCATAATAAATCTTTAACATTTTATTTATATACACTTATGTATTGAATATATGTGCTTGGTCATAAAAGCTTTGTATTTTGACCGATGTGGGCAATAAGGACAGTGAAACTGTGGTTCTTTACCACACTCAAATTTCAAATGTCGGGTTAGATTAGATTTGTATTGGTATGACTTTCCACATTTTGCACAGATGAACATTTCTGTCCCATGTGACATTTTAATTTGTTTTTCAACAAAAAAATCATGAACAAAATCTGGAAACGAGTGGTGCAAGCTGATATTTAGTTCTTCATTACCTTTCATCATTTTTCTTTTACCTGTAACAATTAGTTCAAATTAATATTAGAATTAATTCATTATAAAGTAATGTAAAATTATAGACTTTTTTCACGACAGTGAAGTTGTTTACCACTATCATCTAGAACCGAAGGACCTTGTATATTCTACAGCTGCTGCCCCATTGACCTAGAGCCCCTTAGGACTGCCAGTATTATAAAAAACACATTTTATCCATTCACTTGCTCCAGTGTAAAAAATACTACAAAGCAGACTTTTAGCTCGACTAATAAGGTTATTATTATTATTATTATTATTATTAGCACCGCGTCTTACTACCCGTTCGGGTTATACGCACTTACGCTAATGTGTA
>CABFOV010002002.1:0-51196 GCA_902141375.1 Timema poppense
TGTCGAGTTCCCCCACGGAGATAAATAGTTCAATAGCCCCTCGATCTTAAGTAATATTTTACGATGGTAAACTATATTATATTAATCGTTTAATTATTTTTAGATAAAAGAATTGGTAATAAAACTAGTGACATGAAATTGTAGAATAATTTAATTGAAATAAAATTGGATGTAACGAAACATAAGTAGTATAAGTGAACTTTTATAAGGAATATATTTATTTTCAGATTTTTTTCTCTTAACCATCAACATTGACTAAACAACCTTACTTAAGATATGACTATGCTCCGAACTTTAACGGTGCGTTGTGGTGCAGACCATGTGACCACCAACACCCGAAAAAACAAACAATATGACAATTCGGGTGTTTCCGAAAATGTTCAGTAGCTTCCGAAATTTGTTTTTAAGGTCCCTACGGACGATCCGATCTGGTTGGCCCCACCAAATCAGGTGTTAACCTTCAAACGACCTGACTTAGTGTCTGATTTCATCAGTTGTTTTTCTCTCCGAGACACACGTATCATGCCTCCTGTATTATCCAAACACCAAAAAGTTGGGCTCGCGCTAATAGCATCATTAGGGATTAATTCCAGAAAAAGAAAAATGTGAGCCAAAAAAATTGGCTAATTTAATGGGAAAAAATTCAGTCATATGATATTACTACAGTAGCCCCATGGCTTCTTTGGTGCTGACTGACAGCTCACAACTGATAGCTTAAGGCTTTGAAAAGTAATTACCCCAAATTATGTATCCCTACGCCAAACCGTATGATCTGCAAAAAACATGTGTTTACCAGCTGTCACTTCTGAGAGTTAAAATTTAGGTATATACCTAAATGTTGACTTCAGAAGTCAGCTGTGAGCTATCAGTCAGCACCAAAGAAGCCTTGGGGCTACTGTACATACACATTACTACTCGTGCCCGTGATTTTAGTACAGCTGACACGCTGAATCCACAGACGACACGATTTGGTCGAGATCACCCGACATGAAAATAGTAACATTTTTGTCATGTAGGATATTGCGCCTGATCTGACCAAATCGTGTCGTTTGTAGGGCCCTTTAGCTTTATTTGTGTGTCACCAGATACTTGCTTAACTTCCCCGTGGCCGAGTGGTCGGGGAGGCATTCATCAGGTCGTACCTTGGTTCGATCTCGGGTCAAATGCCTGGAGCTGAGAATGGGTTTTTAGTGAGCAATTGCTAAGTTCGTAACTCTTGGTGTTTTTAGAAGTATCTAATTTAATCCCCAAACGCTAATTTATGGAAATGTACCGTCCGGGCCAAGGTCCCCGGCGCATCGTTTGTCCTTCTGCCGAAGTAAGGGATTGGGGCACAGTTCTTTCTTGTCTCCAGTACACGCGTTTCTCGGTACTACATTGTTCCCGAGGGGCCACCTTGAGTATCTAATGTTGGCGAACAATACGCAGGAAACTGCCTGGCTGGCTACATTTAAATGATTCATTCTTTTGCGAAAAACCGGATATCACGTGTGTGGTTGTTTTTTTCAATTGCCTTCACGGTTTAATTTTACTTGGCATAATGTTGTATGTTGCAAACATTTGATTGATTTCTTATCATTGATCCAAGTCATACAATTATATCTCATCAGTGGATGGATGATTTAACACACTTGTGATGGCTGAAAGTTTCCCAACTTGCGAGCTAAGGCTGTTTGTTACGCAAACTGTCGGCCGGGCTACATCATTTCACAAGACGTGAGGTTTGTTTCTGAAGTAGATACAGAGTAGAGTTGAATAGTTCGCGAACGAATCCTCAAACTGAAGTGGTCGAATTAGTTCACCCTCTCAAAGTGAACTATGAAGTGACGCGAAAGTAAACAAATTCTTGATTCCCGGGTTGAACTCTTCTATCACAGAAACGAAGGGACAAAACAAAGCGCTCCAAGCTTACGAGGGTTGGAAAAGAGTCCTTTGTTTGCCGGCTTACTAACTAGCTTAAATCTAGAACTGACACAACAGCAAGTCCCAAGGCCGTTAATTCACCACCTCTAAAGGGAAAACCCTATTTCGCCAATGATGAATTTTTTGGACCATGCCGGGAATCGAACCCAGAACCTTAAGCCCAGTAAACAATAAGTAGACATTATACTGAGTTAAGGTGTGGGCGAGCAGGCAATTAAACACACGATGTGACCCATCTGTGCCCCCCCCCCCNCAACTTCTCCCGCTAATAACGTCAATTTTTTTATAATGAACATTTTATCATAAATATAAATATTATTTGTACACCATACACACTAGTTTAAATATTTATAGAAAAAACTTTAAATCTTATGAGAGCTTTCCACCATTTACACTCCGCTGTCACTAAGAGTTCTGTTTCTCAGGAAGGGGATGATATTTCAGACCTGTGTCCAAGTTGGCCTAAGACTTGCTGCCCCCAAAAGGACCGCTTGTGCCTAGGCGCGGCGATGAAAATTCACATGTGGATTTGTTGGATCACGCAACTGATGTCATGAATTAAAAGTGAACCTCGCCTCATGCTTTATGAATGACGAGTGACGTCTTTGCTTCTAAAAATAAATTGTGATCCGTTCCTGATATAGTTAGTTCTCGGTAACTTTGGCACTTTTTTTTTAAACTGTTGAAACGTTTCTAAAATAAAAACTCCTTTCACATCCGCCTCGCAGATATGTTTTAAAACCTTGAGAATTTGTATTTCCACTTTGACAAGTGATGCCAAAGTGGATGCATATTATATTTCTAAGTTTTCTTTTTAATAACTTTTTGTAGAAAAAAAGTTTTAAGGCGTCACTCTTGCAATAGACTGAAATGCCGATGATAGCGAGATCTTTGTTCGAATCCCGATCGTGTGTCCTAGGAGTAGTTTTTCCTAAACCATTCCCCACTATCCGTTCAAATGTGAGTACATTTCCTTTGAGAAAATCATCGTGTTTTTATACCAGTTCGGGCCACACGCAAACATTAATTATGACCGTGGAATATGGAGGAGGAAGTTAGAATTAAAGAGAAAATGTGCCCATATTTGCGTGGAAGGATAGGGAAAATCCATTTATGAAAAACTTATTTCGGTAATACGAGTGTGATGCGTAATACCATGCAACTATCGATGCGAGTTCTTCTAAATTCTTCATTATTCATTCTTAATCCGTTTCTGCAAATATGTGGACAATCTTAAAGGATAAGTAAGACGTGGTGCACACAAATAATTCTCCAAATCTACCGTGAATGTCCAATAGTGTACGCCGCACAATCCGTGAAATGTGTGTTCTCCTTGACTTGTCAGCAGTAGGCTACGTGCTAGGGCCAGCTACTAGACTGTCACATTATCTTGGCGCTAAACGAGAAACGGTGCAATATGAACATAATGTCAAGGTTTGGCGAGATTGCGCAGTTGTCGTCGTGTGGAGGTCCTTGAACAGATTGAACGCAATATTCAGGTATACAAATCACGTCGTACAGCGGCCGACATTTCAACACATCGGCATTGCGGCTATTAAAAAAAATATTGTACACTTTTAAACGTGTGAACAGTGCTTTGCACTGTAATTAAGGTGCATTCACTCGTTCGTCGAATAATAAGAGAACCACTGAAATGTGGTCACGTGAAGATCTCTTAGCCAATCACAAGGAATCAGCGCAAACGCACGTCCCACATTCTGCACTGGTAGAAACGATCTCTGCTTTGTCCACTTTCCTCAGACATATCCGCGTGGAAGGAACAATTACATTTCAAAACCAATCAGACTCAATACGCGCGCGCCTACTAATCAAGATACGAGTAAACAGCTGCATCTACTGCTGTGAGATTATTGGAAATTACTCGTTAAATGAAAGATTCATGTATTGTTCTCTTTCTGTGTTGATTTGTTTCACAACATCCATTGCAACAAAAATTGTTCGACACCTTAGCTCAGTCGATAGCGTGTCTGTCTACAGAGATAAGGGCTCAGGGTTCGATTCCTGGCATGTCCGAAACCTTTATCATTGGTGGAATGATGCAGTGATGAATTAACGACAGGGGGCTGGATGTTGTGTCTGTTCTAGATCTAATCTAGTTTATAAGTCGTGTGCTGATATAATCGGTCGGTTCAGAAAGTGCACGATAAATACCTCAAATAATGGGGAACAAAATGAAAATAATATTAAATAATATTCCTATATAGGCCTGTTTTAAAATTAGATATATAACTAATCAGTTGTTTTTTAAGTTTAGTCGCAAATCATTCTAATAAATATTTGTCTAACTTGTGAATTGTTACGTCACTCGAGCAGATTCTTCTCTAAGTTTTCGGCGAACGTGTCAAGTGTTAAAAGTGTAATCTGTACTAAAATGTTATCAATTTTAGCCGCAACAAATATTTTTCTAAAAGGCTCTTACTATGAAATTTGGACTCTACCTGATAGTTCCTCTTAAGAGACCACATAACGAAGCAAGTTTGAAATCTTTTATTTCCCACACAGACAAAATTGGATATGGTTTGTATATTGTGTGAAAAAAATCGGCAAAAATTAATAAAACCTCGTCTAGCTTAAGTCCTATGCTTGTAAACCTTGAAATTGCCATTTGTAATCATTATTATTGTCGGCGAACTTCGAATAAATAACTTATACATTTTTTAGAATCTGACATTGTTCTTCAGCAAGTGTGTAAACTAAATTAAAGAAGCGCTTGAAAAACCAATATGTTGTCAGAAAGGCGCAACCTTGACACTTTTTTTATTTATTTTTTCTCTTTAAAAGTTTAGTACTCGCTTTGGTTTAATAGGAAATGGGCAACAATCTTCTAGCATTGTTTGTACGTGTCGGACCAGAAAAACCTTCAAAGATCCGCATGTAAAAAAAATACAACACTAATACAGTACAAATAAATTACTTTCCTTTTCGGAGAACTATGGTTCAGTTCGAGTCTTTACCAGGGATATAAAACATAACAAAGAATAAGTTTTTGTTTAAAAAACCTGCAACTTGCGCTTAGTTTTTTTTTATCACCGCGTCTAACTACCCATTCGGGCTATACGCATATGCACTAATTAGTATAACGTTTACGGGTTAGGGGTGAGGAAGGTTGAATTTAAAGGAAGTAGACTTTCATTTGCGTGGAGAGAGAGAGGGGAACCATTTAGGGAAAAACCACCCTCAGTATACCCAACCGGGGATTGAACCACAATCTCCCAGTCATCAGCAGTCCAGTTTGTAGCGCCTTAAATCATGCGGCCACCGATGCGGGTCTGCGCGCAGTATATTTGTTAAGTATATTTGTTTGATATATATATATATATATATATATATATATATAAATATATAAACTTCATCTTACAGGTAAACATGTTTTGAAACACTTCCCACTCACTCATAAAACACCAGGTGTTGGCCTAGTGGTCTAGAGGGACTAGACTCCCTTTTCACTAGGTCAACATTGACTGGGAAGTTGGGGGTTTGAATTCTGGTCAAATCACCAAGGTTTTTTTTTTTCAAGCGTTTTTTTCCTTGTGCAATTGATTAATTCTTATGAGTTTTTAAGGGTCGCCGGTTTGATTCCCACCATCACTGAAAGTTTTATAATTTGTTAATTGTGAATTTACACGTTGGTGACTTCTTTAGGCAAGTTTTATTGTGTATGCACGTTGGTGACTTCTTTAGGCAAGTTTTATTGTGTATGCACGTTGGTGACTTCTTTAGGCAAGTTTTATTGTGTATGCACGTTGGTGACTTCTTTAGGCAAGTTTTATTGTGTATGGACGTTGGTGACTTCTTTAGGCGAGTTTTGTGTATATTTGTTGATGATTTCCTAGGGCAAAGTTTCTTTTTGTGTCTATGCACGTTGGTGACTTCTTTAGGCGAGTTTTGTGTATATTTGTTGATGATTTCCTTGGGCGAAGTTTCTTTTTGTGTGAATGCACGTGTCGCCGTGACCGTGGGGCGGACAACAATGGAGGGAGCGTTCCATGAAGGTTGGGAAATCCTTGAGTAGGCCTTAACCTACTTGCGGTGCCAGCGGCGCTCAGGCAGGGAGGGGTGGAGGGGGCAGGTTGAATGGCCTCGACACACTCACACCTTCTGTATCTCGACACCCTCTCCGAGCTAAGGGGCATTTTGGATAAACTGCGTCAGGACAGAAATAATCTGGTCTCCCCGGGCAGGTGCAATGCCTGTTCGTTCAAAACCCACGACACCTGCATCATTGCTAAATAGCGGGGATCCGCATATGCATGACAGGTGCAGTCTAATTTTTATAAGGAAAGCCTAACTGACTGAGATAACAGTTACTACAGCTCTACTTTCACGTATTCATACGTCAGGTCATGGTATATGCATTTGTAACTTTTGAACTTATAGATGAGTGCTTATAAAATAACGTTATCATTGTTGACTGCAAAAAAGTTTTTTTCTTATAAAAAAAGCCCTTCCTGTAAAAATTGAACTGTACACTTTGTTTACCCTGAAAGGTATAATTCATTCAAGACCTAATTTTTATTTGGATGACAGCTCAAAATGTTACAAAAGTAGTCTCTAATATATCATTACGCCAACAGCTGACATCTATCACTTCGGACAGCTGTAATGAAAATAGATGGTAATGTATGAATGTGATAGTTAACCACAGTAATTTAGACCAATATTATTTATACATTTATTTTAGGTCGGGCACAAAGCTTATTTATCGTTTTATTCCACTTAAAAAAATAATAGTCACACCACTTTCACAAAAATTTCTAACGGACATAGCTTCAAAATGGCGAATGACGAATTTAAACCATATGGTAAACAAGTATTTTCTCTTTTCCAAGTAAATACGATGCCTGTATTAAAAGGTATTAATGCATGCACTATATTAGTCATCATAGATACCATTCCAAAACTAAGAATAAGTAATTTTAATTTTGTTTAAAATATTGTTTCGGATTGGGTAAAAAGAGATTATTAAAAGTAATGAAATAGTATGAGGAAAAGTTTACGTTATTTTAAATGTAAATATAACATGTAATTAAAAAACTTTACATTTATAACAAAATATTGACCTTTTACAAGTGTTGGCAACCCAAAACCTAAACATATAATTTTTGAACTGTCATCCAGGTAAAAATCTATCGTGAGCGAACTTTAGCTGCAGAATGGTGTAACTAAGCAAGGGGACTTTGTGGTACTGAGGTCGATACATTTAAACCGGGGAACTATTGGGGGTCGTGTGGTCTATTTGTACATTTAAACATACAAGTTGAAACACACATGTCATTACTACAAGTCTATTTACTTAGCACCACGTATAACTACCCGTTTGGCTTACACGCTCAAGCAATAATTACGCTAATGATTAGGAATTGATAAGGTTTAATTTAAAGGAAGTGAACCCACATTTGCGTGGAGGTAGAGTGGAAAATTATTTAGATAAAATCACCCCCAGTTCACCCGACCGAGATTCGAACTTTAATCTCCCATGTCCTCGGCAGTCTAACTCAACACGACTAGCGCGTTAGCTAACTACGCCACCTAGGTGGGTCATACTACAAGTTTAAACAGACACGTGCGACTATCTACAAGTTGAAACAGACACAACAGACACGTGCGACTAACTACAAGTTGAAACAGACACGTGTCAATAACAAGTTGAAACAGACACGTGCGACTATCTACAAGTTGAAACAGACACGTGTGATTCTCTAGTACCATTTTTGTTTCATATTTAGTTTTAGATAGGTATTACCAAGCAACATATTCTTAACTCATCTGCTGTAATTCTCGAAGTAGGCTATGAATCTCTCCATCCATCTCAAAACGTGGACTGCACTGCCTCAGGCAAACACAAGATCACTTGCGACACTGTGTGTCTGCTGGCCGCTCTCCTTCTCCTCTTGTGTCTGCAGACAAGGTCTCGGACATTGACCATCGTCCCAATCCTGTCGGCTGCTCCTTTAGATTGACCACATGAAAACAATCGTAACCATGCTCGTGCATCGCAGATGATGAGTAAGTTAACATTCAGAGGAAATGTACTCAAATTTGCGTGGAGGAGGAGTGGTAAGAAATTTAGGAGAAAATACCCTTGATACACCCGTCATAGACTATAGCCCCGCCCTCCCTCTTCACCGGAAACCAAACTAAAGGAAATGGACATATTTATAGCGCGGGTATTTAATCTTTTATGCCTGCTTATAAGTTTGTTGGGTTGAAGCAGCGTTTTTAAAACTATACTTCTGGCTCCGCCATGTTTATCTTAGGCTCCGTAAGAAAAATGGATATTTTTGTTTAATAACCACGTCTTACTACCCGTTCGATTTATACGCCTATGTACTAATTACGTTAAATGTTTATGAAGGTTGAATGTAGAGGAAGTGAACCTACATTTGCGTGGGAGAAAGAGAAGGAAACCATTTAGGGAAAAACCCCTCTCGGTAGATATAACCGGTATCGAACCACAACCTCACCATTATCGACAGTTCGGTCTATTGTGAGAGTGGCGTCTTGGACTATGCGGCCACCCAAGCTGGTACTTTATTTGTTCGCACATTATAAAATACCATCAATAATAATCATTAGGAGTGAATATTTTTTCATATCTGAATAAAGAACACTAGTTCCCAAAAGGCATAGCGAGGACATATGATGTTTTCCGGGTTTTTTTATGCTTGTAAAATATAATTGTCATTATTGAATGCTCATAATATTAGTATAAAAAAGTATATGGGGCTCCAGAACGTTTGTCCCCTGTCTGCTCCTTCGGTATAAAAAGTTTGGGGACCCCTGGACATAAAGCACACATACCAGCTTGTTTTTTTTAGTATTAAGACACCCATAGATATGGGAGTTACAAAATGATTGCAATCAGTAACTAACTACACATTTTGGATTGTCATTCAAGTTCGAGTGTGTACCATATGTGCCATAATCGATATTTCGCCAGTTCTGTGCAACAACCTGTCTGTCTAGATTAAGCTCTAACTTGAGATAGCGTCTTTGTTGTACCCGTATGTGACGTGCTCACACGATGTGGAGCTTATGTACGAGTCATGTTACGGTGGGCGGACTTAGGTCTCAGGGCAGGTGGTTTGCGTGAACGCCTCTACTTTGATGGAGGGTTATATTGTAATTCTATAGTACAATTTTGAGGCACTAGAATGGTCAACAGAGATTCATAAAATCCAGAAACCAAGCGGGTTTATAACATTACCGGATGGACTGTCCGGCAGTTGGAGAACAAGCAATACAATTTGTGTTGTGAACTTTTCTCATTCTTCGCTCGTATACCAGTTATAGCTTTCGTTTCCTGGGCATTTAGCTCTAACGATAGATAACAATATGTAGATTTTTTGATTCTTCAGAGAGAAAATTTGAAACTTCTGAACTATGTTTACAAGTTTATATATAATGTATCGGGTCATAAAAAAAGTTTTTGTTAACATCGAAATTGTGTAGGCACCCTAAGTTTGGTAAATATTCAACCTAAGCGCACCGTCTCATTTCAAATACTTTGGTCCAAGGATATATTTATATTTGGTTAAAAAAGGTGCTGCAAAATGTCCACGAGTAAGAAAATCAAGGGCTAGTTTGACTCGTGTGATGGATGATTTAATCAGTTGGCTCAGGAAGCGCACGTTAATACTATCTTGGTTCGCTATTCATGGTGAACGCACCAAACGACAGCGCACGGTCATCCGTTCCTTCCTCGAAGTTGTCGGCTCGGTCATCAGGTGAGCCTACAATCTGATACAATCACCGCTCCTGACGTCACCCCTCCCAACGATCGCACCGTGACTCGAATGTTGCCTCACGCCCTCCTCTCCTTAATGAGGAACATACTATCTCTAATTGGATTTGAAAATTGTCTCCTTTGTTTCCTATTAATCGTTTCGTCAGACTATTTTGTTTTAACACACTGGGGCTTTGTGATTCATCTGTGGTAATGGATGAGACACACCAGGTAACGAAACTAATAATTAACTGTAAGGCATCTGACGAGCTATCAACACAGGCCTTAGTCAACAAATTACTCACAAAATGATCACATTCTCACTCAACCAGGATTCATTAGCACCGCGTCTTACTACCCGTTCGGGTTATACGTACTTACGCTAATGTGTAATGGTAGGGTGATTGTGAGATGAAATGGAGGACCTACAGTTTAACGTGGAATCCGAACCAAGGTGGAGGCCTGGCATTCCCCACATTCACAAGATGTCTTTGTCAGAGGTGAAGGAAGGTTTTGGCAATCAGATAAATCTGTGCCAGGACTGAGGATTGAGCCCCGGACCCCCAGCACAGAAGTCCGACATCTTACCCCTAGACCACCAGGTCACCCTTAACCAGGAATTGTACCAGTTGGGTAAGAACATGAACTGGGGTCCTCGTGGAGGCGTATAATGGAAGAATAATAACTATTCCGATCTCGCTTAGGTGGGCGCATGGTCTAACGTACTACTCTCGTGTTAGACTAAACTGTCGAAGACGGGGAGGTTGGGGTTCGGTCCCGGTCGGATCCACTGAGGTTGTTTTCTATCAATTGTTTTCCACTCTTTCTCTACGCAAAAGTGGGCGAACTTTCCCAATGCCTAACACGTCAGTGTAATTAGTACATAGGCGTATAACCCGAACGTGTAGTAAGATATGGTGCTAAAAAAAACAACTAACTATACCCCAGTTTTATTGCGAAAGGACATATATCTGACATCTGGTAAAGTTACAATATAACTAGTTCCACGCTACACACATTTATACTTAGTCAAGTGATTTGCGGCTGCCACTTTAGCTATATAATACTATTACCTCTAAAACAACACTAATAACAATAAAGCAAAACGTTATCAAGTGTTTAACAAGCTTTGCTTGCCTTGGCAACACTCTCACGACACGCCACTGCTAGGTAGTCATAAACGAACCTAGGCATGTGCTAGTAGACACAAATAATATTTCAAAGTGAAGGTAAATATTGCTTTGACACGTATAAACAGACTAGAAAATTCTTCTTCTATTTTTCTTACAAACTTACAGGCTTTCAACTCTTTATTTATTTTTATTTTTTTCTACACGTTCGTATTGTATGCACATGTACTTGCTACAATAGTGAGTTAAGAATGTGGAAGTTGAGATTTAAAGGAAGTGTATCTGAATTTGCGTAGAGGGATAGTGTAAAACCATTTAGGATTTAAACAACCTCATTGCACCCGACTGTGATTCTAACCCCGATCTCCCCGTCACCACAAGTCTAGCCCGAACTCTAGTTGTTGATGTGTAAGATAACTCTGCTGAGCAGTGAAGGCGTGCTTGCCACGGAAGTGAAGTCGATCCTGTTGGTATGAATGACCCGGTTCAACTGGGTTCACACACACGGCTTGATTGTAGTCCCTGTAATTCCCGATCGCGTCATGACGGCGGTTTTATTGTCAGGCAGGGAAAACACGGACATTTCAGGGAATTTGATTAGAACATTTTTAAAAATTTGGGAATTTTATTTTTTGGCTAAGAAAAACAACTAATTTCGCACCTAAATACACCAAAAAAATTGATTTCATTGCCTAGCTATGGCATTTTAACATGAGCTAGTTGTACAGTATTTTTTACACCATATTTACACAGTGCCAATGGGAGAAACTGCTGGAAAAAGAACTTTTTTCAAATTTTATAATGAAGTTACTTTGTTTTTGTTTTTAAATATTAAGTGGGGAAAATCGTCATCCTACAATTAAAACTGTAAAAAGGGGGAAAATGTTGTTTGGAAAACATGTAAAAGTCAGGAAATTTCGATATTGGTTCTGTAGCCACTCTACAGGTGTCTACTGAGTGACCGCGTATAATCAGCACACTCTGGGTTTGAACCTGGGGCTCGAGTCGGGGGATGAGACCTAGGACACCACTTCAAGGGAGGCGAGAGGTGTGCGCTTACTNNNGTGTGCTCTTACTGTCGAGCTTGCGGGGCATGGAATAAGAGGATGGTTTCAAACACAGGACTCCAATCTATGCCGCCACAGCTTTTATTAAAGCACCTACAAATTGTAAGTTGGGGAAATACTTCCCCTCCCTCGTTTTTTCGGCCTCAACCTATCCAAACATTGTGACGGCTAGTCGTCCAGTTAGTGTTCTCGTCCCCCCAGGCGCCACCTCCCTTAAAAGTTTCAGTTTTAAGAGTTTTAGGGTGATAACACTATAGCCCTAAATACAAACTACACCTATTTCATCTATTCCATATAAATTGAATGAGGTAGGCAAGCGTTGAGTGTATCAAGGAGACAGGTATAGCTCTAAGCAATCGACTTGCGAAATTTCAGATTTGTACCTTACGGTGAAGTTGAAGAAAAACTATACCACAGAGCTTTTATTATATGGATAGTTTGAACTTCAGATGAATACTAATCGAATACGGGTAAGTTTAATTGGTGCGAGAAATCCCCTCTACGCCACTGATGTAGTATTCGAACCATAGCTCCAACGGCAGCAAGTCGTGTTCCGGTGACTGGTGTCCAACAGTCAACACGACGGTTGATTGCGTCAGCCCGGTTAGCAGCCGCCGCGCCGATTCCCGGAAGTGGATCGGCCGCGTGTTGTAACTTCCTCCATGAACAAGGGCGTGACGTCACCATACTACTCATTTCAAAATTACTTGTCTCGAGCCCTGGATAGACTACATCTATGGGTGTTGTAAGATTAATTGAATTTGGACACCGTGGACCTAATGTCAGACTCGTTAATTTCGGTTTTATGGGGACGTGTAAGTAGGGTGTAAAGGATTAGAGGGGGTGCTTTTACTCAATGGTTAGCCACTCTACCGCTGTGCAAATACTGGTACATTTAACATAAGAGTAGAACACACTTTGGTGGCCATATGGTATTGGCTAAGGTGTCACTTTTGCATTAGACTGGATTGGCTGAGATTAGTTCGCCGGATATCCATAGGCCATCTCTCATTTTATTATATCGGACCCGCCTCGGTGGCATAGTTGGCTAACGCGCTAGTCGTGTTGAGCTCGACTGCTGAGGACGGGGAGATCGAGGTTCGAATCTCAGTCGGGTGAACTAGGGGTGGTTTTTCCTAAATGGTTTTCCACTCTACCTCCACGCAAATGCGGGTTAACTTCCTCTAATTCAACAGCGTAATTAGTACTTAAAAAGCATATAGCCCGAACGGGTAGTAAGACGCGGTGCTAATATTATTATTATATATTATACCGGAGTGCTTCACATAAAATTGTCATGTTTTCGGAAGACTAAGAAAGGCAGGAACCTTATTTATATTCTAGTCTCGGGAATCGAACAATCTCCCGGTGTTCGAATAACAAGCAGTGCAGGTCAAAGTTAGGATTGACTAAGGAAGGGCCAGTTTCCTAGTCGGGCTTAGAACGCCCCAAGCGCGGCGCTATACTAAATACAAGACATCTAAAGTCTGTTCAACGTAGGAATTGTTTTCTTAAAGGTTTTTTTCCCTACCAGAAATATATTATATAGTAGGATATTGGTCGGAAAAAAGACCTTTCGGAGAGTAATTCCTACCGTGAATGGGGTATACCTAGAACAGAATGGGATGGGACATGCTAAACAAGCCCATTCTATTCGGCCCTATACTAAACACAATGATATCTACCTAAACTCGAATGGGATGGTCTTGTTTTGCATGACCCATCCCATTTTGGTCTAGGTAGATGTCATCTTTTATCAGTGTAGTGCCGCTGTTAAGGCGTATTATGTCTTTGAGATCGGCTATTAGGATCATATTTATAGTATAGTCTAAGAAAAACCCCGCGATGTCGAAACGAGATGAATCTGAGGCAGATTAACGCCCCCCACGTCCTCCATTCAGTCCTTGTCAAATAATTAGTCACATACTAACAAACTGGGATAAGCACGCCGCGACATGAATGAGCACCCATTGTTTGATCCTCGACGCAACTTTGGTCTGTTCGGAGCGATTTCACGGCTATTGCTACACCGTCCTCTTTGATTGCGGCGGTGTTCATTGCCCCCGTTACTTTCTACGTCTGACCAACTTGTGTCTCTTTCTCCGTGTCGGCTTTCTCTCGCTCGAAAGCTCCCGGGTTCAACCACCGACTAGAGAGGTGCTTGCTTTCTTCTTGATGCTGCTGCTGCTCGGTGATGTGTAAACTATTTCCCACGACTGTTCTCTCGACGATCTGTTGTAGACCAGCGGGGCGGTGATTGGGCCATCGCCCCTCACGATACTATGCTGGGCAAACTCCGTCGCTATATTTCATTTACTATATAGACAGGAGTGCTGCCGATCACTGGAAGTTTGGGGTTCGAATCTCGGTCAGATGTAATACTGGTAATTTTTTCCAAACAGTTTTCCACTCCTTTTACGCAAATGTGGTTCCACTTCTTCGAAATTACACCTTCCTTGTACCTAACACATAGGTTAATTAGTACGTGTAAGTATAACGCGCTCCGGGTTCTTCGCACACACTAAAGTGGGAATATTGGACGCGAGAAAGGTCAGGGTTTTCGCTCTTTCTGCCTCTAAACATCTTGGTCAAAATAAATAAAATATTGCTCCAGTAGAAACATACGAGTTTGATTTTCTTCAAGTGGTGAGATCAACTTTTGTTGAATAGCTGTCAAGGTGTCCTGGAATTTAATAACAACTCCCATGACTCGGCCTGTGGTTGGTTGAATTTAGAGGAAGTGTGTGCACCCGCATATGTGTGGAAGGGGAGTGCGAGACCATTTAGTAAAAACCACACTCGGTACATCCGACCGGTATTCGAACCCTGATCTCTTTGTCATCGGCAGTCCAGTCTAACACGAGAGTGACGAGGCCGCCGTGGTTCCGTCTTGGTAGAGGGAAGAAAATACGATGACAGTGCAGACAATCAATTCAGATTAAAACTAATGTAATTATAACCCGCGCTGGTAGGTAAAGGCATCATCAGTCTTGTCTTCCAGGTGACGGAGGTATCGGCGTTTGAATCCCGAGAGTGTGTATTAAGGTTTTTTCTTTGATGTTTTCCACACTCTCCCTCCACGTGAATACGGGTACACTCCTCTATTTTGTACCTTAATTAGCTCTACTTGCCCCGTTAGGCTAAATATTTGGATAGCCCAAACGGGAAGTAAGATTACAAGTACATTTCTTTATTTTAAAAACTGTATGGTTTCATCCCGCAAGCGAAGATAGTGCCAACATTTGCGTATAAATGTCATTTGGTTAGAACAACGAACCCTCCGGTCATTTATCTCAGTTTTCTTGACCGGAGCTGCTGCTACTTTATTCGAGTAGCTCCTCATTTGTCCTCTAGGGGCTGAGTTTGAACCCGTTATAGACCCGCTGCTACATACACAGAATCTAGAAGCGCCGGGGATCGAACCGGGACCTCAGGATCTGTAGCTACGAACTCTGACCACAAGACCACAAAGACGGTCATCCTTTATTAAAACATTAAAAAAAACACGTTGCAAATTTCTAGTCAAACAGAGGAACAAATTTTTAGAGGACTTTACTGTAAGGACTTATGAGGTTTAGGAAGCGAAACTCTCAGCAACGTTTAAACATTTTAAAGTTTCATTTTGATTAGAACGTAACTAACGAAGCTCGGGCGAGACTCCGTCAGGATTAATTTTAACGCGAGATAAATTTACTCGGAAACAAAACAACATCTCCAAGATAAAGTTGTTTGAATTGGTGGTTAATGACCACGACTGTTTATTCAAATCTACCACGACTTGTTCTCTCACTAAACTGATAATACAGAATGGCGCAAGGTGTTGAATGAATCAAGTACACCCGTGTTAGTCAACTATTAGCAAACACTATCTTTAAGCACGTGGGCTCATTATCTCTAATCCTGGGGCGTTTTCTCCTTAATAGTTTATCACACAAATGCGGTTACATTTCCTATAAATTCTACCTTTCTCGACCCTTCCCTGTTAAAGTAATAAATGTGGATAGCACAATCGACAATTAATACCGTTGAGAACCAAAACTATTAGAAGATAAATTGTTTGGCGTTTGTATTTCTCGAGCTTCATATAATATTATTTAAATTTAATTTATCGGTGGTAGCATGTTTTAACTTGCGTGTTAAACTGGATTACAGGTGATGGGTAAATCGGGGTGCGAATCCCGTCTGGGTTTACTTAGAGAGTGGTTTTTTATTTATTGTTTCCCACTATTCCTCACCGCAAATTTGGATACATTTCCTCTCAAATTTTACCTTTCTTATCCCCGACGTAATATATGTATGCGTATGGACCGAATGGCTAATATGGAGCATCGTTGATCTCTCATGTTTCTTCTGACAGGTCTTGTCCGCTTCGCGTAGGGATGTGGTATTGAAAGAAAAGTAACGGTTCAGAAGCATATACACTTTTCTGCTTCGTCTACTTGGGGGAACTTTGAGTTGACTACAAACGATAACCGTGCTCATTGATAAAGGACGGGGTAGTAAGACTGGTCGCAACTCGCTACGTCAGATATCAGGCTGTATTGATAAACAAAGATGAAAGAACAGCTGAGTTATGATAAGCTAAAAGAAATTGAATGCTAGAGTTGCTTATCATGCAGAAAATGAGTGAAAATCGAGAAATTGCTTCTTTTGTTACCGATCCGATACAGGAGTATGAGTACAAATATCCGGAAAAAAAAGTATCGAGTAAAAAAATACTAGTATTGAAAGGAAAATATCGAAATAAGTAAAGTATGAAAACTTTTTTTGACATCCTTAGCTTCACGCGTCTTTATTTTTCTTCCATTGTCCCGAATCGATGTCTCTGACCTCCCTACCCCCTCTCTGGTTAAATTCGGACAGAGATGGAACACACCTCGGCGTTCTGCTTTCTGGACCTGTGCGATTTCTATTTGCTAACCGCCTGGCGCGATTTTCTCTCGAGGACATTATCCGGGTTCAATCACCGGTCACTTTCTTCGTTCTTCTCCGCGCACCGACTTATTTACTTATAAGACGACTCTTTTGCGAAATGCCAAATAAAGTGGGAGGTATTAAGGCGGCCGCCTCGTACGGCGATAAAGTATCACTCGCTGTCAGGCCATACAATGTTCTGTCATTCTCTGGAACGATGTTTCTTTCTTTTTCTAGCACCGCGTCTTACCACCCGTTCGGGTTATACGCCAATGTACAGATTACACCAATGGGTTAGAGATTAGGAAGAGTGAATGTAGATGAAATGTATTCGCATTTGCGTGGAGGAATGGGTATTTTAAAAGGAAAAACCATCCTTAGTAGGGGCCTACACCCGACAGGAATCGAACACTGATCTCCCCGTGTTCGGCAGTCTAGTTTATTAGTTCTACTACATCTCACAGTAATGAAAAGGTAGCGACGCCTATGACAATGAAATATTGAATGGGGGGAGGGGGGAGAAAAAGAGACTCATCTGACAGCTATTCATACGTCAAGTCATGTGATCTGCAGCTCTTACTTTTGATATATTATCAATACCTATAAAATAACACTAATATAATAAAATACAATCAATTTTGGTGTTTACAAAAAGGCCCTTTGAAAATGTGAGTGTATCTAAATGTAGTTGATGCAACGCGGTCCACGTTGATGATTGGTGCAGGTTGGGTCTTTCACCTCTCCCGACACAAAGACTGTGTGTGTGTGTGGAATGTTGTAACACCCTGTAGCTGTTCATTGCCTCAAATAAGAACTGTTGCTACATATCGAGGGTATCGACTGTATTTTGTTTCCCCTCTCTATTCTATTGAGCCATAGATTACGTCGTCTTGGAACAACCACCTTGTTTTGTGTATGCTTCAGTACAAAACACGTTACATCTCACTGGACTGAAAATTAAGACTGCTATAACTTTTCATGAAAATTAGTGTTTACACTCGCTTTGCTCGTTGGGGGCGTTTGCCAGAGGATGTAAACTAATGTAATTCCAGAGCTGTTTTTTGATAGGTCTTACCGTTTAGCCACAAGAGACCTCCAAAGAAAGGTCCGCACAGACTTTAAAGTTGCTCCGCCATTTTGAATTTTTTTCGGTGGTTTAAAGATTTTTTTTTTTTACCTTTTTGGAATCTTTCCGTCGGTTACAGGCTAGAAGCTATAAGCTTGCTAAATTTCAAGTTTCTAGCTCATCTGGAAGTGGGTAAACATTAAGGTGCGGCAGAAGGGAACGCAAGTATTTTTACAGTTTTTATAGTTGCAATTTTTTGGCAAAAATAAATCAAATATTTCTCAAATAGCAACATAGTGTAGTTTTCTACACATGATAATATCAACAGATCTTGAATATCTGTCGAGGGTGTCTTGGAATTTGGTCAAAACTTTTTCTCTTTATTAAGCAAACATCTACTGTTCGTATTTTTTTATAGTAGGATAATTTATATGAGCACCGCGTCTTACTACCCGTTCGGGGTTTATGCTAAAGAACTTATTACGCTAATGGATTAGGAATTGAAGGTTGAATATAGATGAAGTGAACCCGCATTTGCGTGGAGGGAGAGTGGAAAACCATTTAGGAACACACCCCCAGTTCACCCGATCGAGATTTTAACCTCGAATATCACATATCTTGACGTACAGTATGACTATATTATTATTTATTTAAACAATTTTTAAAAGAGCTCGTTCTTCTTTTAATCTGACTGTAGCAAATAGTATAACATAATATTGAAGCGGCGAGTCCCTCTGTAATCTGTGGAGTTTGTGCAAGGTTGCCAGTGTGTCAGTGTACTAAGAGCGGTGTTGCAAGCAAGCAGCCAACAGTCTCGACTGGCGGAGGATGATGCAAACTAGCCCTGCGGACTCTTTCACCACACTACCAACAGATACTGCGAAATAAACTGAAATTCCTATTCAAGTTCAATAATCATTTAGACCTCGGGTTATTACATCCATTGTTAAAGGTTTTCAACAGATACTTTGAATTGGTCATGGTGCCTCGGACTTATATAATAAGAGGTTCGTTTTAAACTATAATAACATTTTATCAAACCGTGACAGTTATTTTTTATATTTTTTACTTCTCCCCGTACCCCATGCAAACGCACTAAATATTTGATGAAAAATATCCAACACTTTGGAAAACGTTGATTTAAAAAAAATCTAGTTAGCTAGCTCAGTCGGTTGCGTGTCTGCCTACCAAATCAAGGGGTCTCTGGTTCGATTCCCAACATGGCTGAAAATCTTATCATTGATGAAATGTGAGTTTCCCCTCTTCACAGTGATAAATCAACAGCTGGGGGTTGAATGATGTGTTTGTTTGAGATTTGAGGGGTTTTAAAGTCATGTGCTGATATAATCAAGCGATTCAGAAAGTGCACGTTAGTTACCGTAGCTATAAAACAGGGGAGGGGGGGTGAAATATGATTGCTATTGTTGCCGAAACAGACCTGCTCTTTAACCATAGTTTACTATGGAGACATTTTAAAACTATTGGGGGATATAACATTAGTGCACTTGGTTGTATTGTTTTGGCTGGAAGAATGATCTCTCCCGAGTTTTGTTTGTTATGTTTTCGAGAATGGAGATAATTTCGGCGAAAAAGAGAACGTTACAAGAATATTCAACCCCCCAGGCATTACAGCTTGGGTAATACTTTTTTTTTAAAGTCATTCAAACTTCTTAAACTGTAGGTCTACAAGCAAAAATAGTTCTTTTTTTTCGTCCATTACTGTTTCCATCCTGTGGCCTAGGTCAATATAAGTCATATATTTTCCCCTACTGGCTGGCTAGGCCTGTCGTAGCTTCTTCATATGCCTTATAATAATCTAACTTAGAACTATAACAGACACAACATCCAGTCCCCCGGCCGTTAATTCATCACTGTGAATGGGTAAACCCACATTTCACCCATAATACATATTTCGGTCATGCCGGGAATCGAACCCGAGACCCTTAGCTTGGTAGACAGACATGCTACCGACTGAGCTAACGTGGTGGAAACCAAAAATATTCCCATACATAATCTTTTAATTAAAATATAAATTTTATTTCAAATAATGAACTTGTCAAACCTTAAACGGTTGAGCACCTTACTGATTACCTGTAAACATTCTCCTGCTCTTTTTTAAAACTTGTATTTCACATAAAGTGTGAGATGTGTTGACATTGGCACCGTCTGCAGAGCAACCTGTGTAACCACTCGTTTCATTCAGAGGTCAGGGTGTTGCAAAACTTGGTGGGTGTGGTCACCCAGCAGCTAACTTGTGCAAGGTCTGGGGAAGGTGTGTAGGAAGCAACCCACATCTGAGTAACGGTGTTTTTCTATTAATCAAGCGAGATGTGTCGACAACAATGTTTAGGATGTGAAGCGAGTCTTGTAGTTGGATGAGCCCGGGTTTAAATCCTGGTAATGCGGCAATTCATAGTTATGATTGGGTTAGTTTGAGATAAATCGCTTGAATCTTCTAACTATTCCAGTCTTAAGAACATTAGATTAGTTTTTTCTTTCAAATTTTGGTACAGTTCACTACAGTATGTACATACAGTACTTATATAAAACAAAGTAGTAAAGGTTAAGCCTACCAGGCCATTAATTTTACCTTTTAAGTCACATTATAACAAATATAATTGGCATTTAGTAAACAATTTTTATTTTCTTTGGTAACAAAATAATTGTGACTCGTGCTATAATTAAAAAAAGTACCAAATAAAAACCTCTTAGGATTATTGTTTTATAAGAATTGAATTAAAGATTTATAGAAAAAAAAAGTGAATTCAACCCATTATTTGTATTAATATATTGTGAATTGTGTGTGTGCAGAACACAGTTGAAGTTGGAGACCCTGGAAGATGCAGTAGTCTTGGAGGACTCGAACGATGATGTTCTCCGAGATAAGAGAGGGTGTCCTGCCTATGTGTGTCCAGAGATCCTGCGAAGTCACGCTCATTATTCGGGGCGGGCAGCAGACATGTGGAGTCTAGGGGTGTTGCTCTACACCATGTTGGTAGGAAGGTTCGTATCGCTCAACTCTTTATAGACCTGCACTCAAAGGTCTACATTTACATACATGTTATATACATATGCTTGCATACTAGCCAATTGTTTCAAGTAAAACAAACTCGCTTCTAAGATTGAAATATGCGGCTTGATCCATGATCTGTGCAGCCCGCGGGCGGCCCTCTTAATGAAATAACACGGTTAAATTTTTTATAAATTTAGTAGAAATACACCATTTTGGATAATGATATACAGAAATTAGTCATTGTTTGGGCATACCTAGCCTGTGAGGTCGATTGTTAAATTTGCGCACCAAATATGGGCAATTTTGGGCAGTGTGTGTGAACGTTGTTCTTTTCCTTTATGTAAAGGAACAAATCACCTGAGAGATCATGGCCTACAAACATGCTTTCATCATCAATTAGGAAAGTTACTTCAACATAAGATGTAAAGCCTAATACTTACACCCTTACTTAATTGTATTTAGACTTATAAAAATCATAAGTTTCTTTTTGTAGTAAAAAGGACAGTATTTTTTTTAAATATGGCCCCAACAGTATTTTAATTTACAATTTGACCCTTATGATTAAACGAGTTTGACATGCCTGGCTTAAGGTGTCGCTCTCGCAATAGACTAGACTGCAGATGCCAAGGATATCGTGGTTCATATTCTGGTCGGGTGTACTGAGGCTAGTTTTGTTCTAAAGAAATTTACCATTGTACATACACTTCCTCTAAATTGAATCTTCCTCATCCCTAGCACATTAGTATAATTAGTACAAGTGTGTATAACCAAATGGGTAGTAAGACGCCGTGTAAAAAATATAATTAAAACCGCTAACTTTTGAAGCTGTAAACTAAAGTGAAGGCATTTAATTATTTAATAGGAAGTTAATATTAAATAACGTTCACTTGCAAAAAATCCATAGAGTTGTATGCAATTTCATAAGTTTTTTAAGAGGTAACTTAATGAAATTTTAAAAATTGTCAAGAACAACAAATATTTTATTTATTTTTAACTACCATACGTATAAATAAACAACATTCCACTTTTTTGTGTAACATAGTTTGTTTTACTTTATTAGAAAAACAAATGTACCTAGTATATAAAATAAAATAAATTCTATGACTTGATGTACATTTTTTGGGGAGCATTTAACTAAAGAATTTTGAGTCGAACATATATCAGCATGTGTCCATTATTCATCTTTTAGAATTTTGGGAATTTAAAGGTGCCCACTTGTGTGGTACTCCTCTCCACATTGTTGAGCAATGAAAATACATCAAGTGGGAAAATATGTGGTGTAATATTTTCATCTCAAAATCATCTGACAATTCCTTGAAGTAACTTATTGCTATAAAACCATAGATTATCAGGTATTAAAAAAAAAAAAATTAACTTTTACTATAATCTTTTGTCTATTTGCAATGATTATATTTCTATTTCTATAGTAGACTTAAAATATTTATAAAGATCTTTCTTTTTGTTCAGGTATCCATTCAATGATACCGAGCACGCCAGCCTGTTTGCCAAGATCAGCAGAGGTAACTTCATCATTCCTGACTGTCTGTCTTCGCGAGCCAAATGTCTCATTCGCAGCCTTCTACGGCGAGATCCCAGTAAGCGAGTGTCCGCAGAGGAAGTAATATTACACCCTTGGCTCACTCGAGAGGACTCTGCCCTCGAAACATCTACCTCAGCCCGTTACGACCAGCTCGTCCCCAATTTTCCCACCTGTGGTGGTGTCTGAAGCCCTAGGCTGTGTATATATGTGTTAGGTTAACTATTTCTGTTGTTTTGTCACACCACACTGACGGAGTTGCCACCTAAGGATAGTGAACACTCGCTAAGCCAATGACTGATATACAACTTATGTTATGTTTTATTGTCATGAAAAGATCTCCTTGAACATTTTCCTGTGAATTAGTTCTTTAAAGTATCACTATTTCTTTGAGAAATTATTTAATTTGACTTTATTTCAAATAATGAAGTAACAATAAACTAAAATAATTTATTGGATTAAAAAAAAGTTCACTAGGGCCTATTAAACTTTTAAAATTAAAGGAAGATAAGATTCTAATGTATTTGTATTGTTGATATTTTTGGTTTCTTAAGTTTTTGATTGTAATAGTTTGGGGTGATATCAATTTGTACATTTTCTCGTTAAAGTCTTCAAATAATTTGATGCATGATTGTGCTAACCTATAATGCTCATTATACTATATTTGGTTTTAAATACATTTAAATGTTCTAATCAAGTCCACTTGAATCTTAAAATTTTGTTATTTATTTAATTATTGCATTGGCTTATAACCCAAATGGGTAGTTTAAAAAAAGTTGCATTCATGAATCAAGCTCAAATTTAATATTCACAATCATTTATTCGTCAAAATTAAAATATTGTTTCATGCCATTTTAATTAAAATCTATTATTAAGTTTTGGTCAGAGCTTTTTTNTTTTAGATGTATTTTCCTGTAGTTTTCTTTGTTAAAATTTTCTTGTTAATGAATATAATGAATGATGGTTGATATAGAATATATTGATATTCAATATGAAATATAATGGTAGTTGATATTTAATGAACTCTATTGTCATTAGCCAGTAACAATTGTTTGCTTTCTATTAATGCATTTTAAGAAAAATAAACAAATATTTAATGCTTAGCAGGTACTGTATTTAATCTTGGCTATAAACTGCCATAATAAAGCTAACTATTTTATTATTTTTGCAGATAAACGTTTTAAAGACTTTGGGGAGACTTTGTAAATTTGAATATTTTATTGTGTTTGAAACTTGTGGTGTGGATGTATAATTTACAGTAGGGGTGTGCCAAGACCTTTTTTTCTTATTCAAAGCCAAATTGAATATAGGTACTTGATATTTGAAAACTTTAATCTAACTTCACATCTTTTTATATTTGAAATTATTTTATTCATACATTTACCCTAAGTTTATAACTCGTTATTATTCGGCAAATATTTCAAGGGTTACTTGAATTGAAAGATAATATTTAAAATGTTGGTTGATTTTGTATATCATCATACATGTGGACATAGAAAGGATATATCTATAGTTTCCCTCACAATTTTTCCTGAATTTGTGCTTTCTGTGAAAAAAATAAATATTATTTATAATTTATACATAGCAAACAAAATGATAAAAATAAAATATTTGTAGTTTGATTTTTTTTGTTGGTTCAAAACTATTGTCTTTAAAGCCAAAAGTTTTTCGTTAAATATGACTAATATTGAATTCAAATTTGGTTTAAATTAGGAGGGATAGCCAGCACACTTACTGGCTGGCTATCCCTCCTAATTTAAACCATGATTTAGCCTAGTGCTCTATACCACATAACCTGAATTCAAATTTGGAGTTTTCAAAGTTTCGCACACCTCTAATTTGATAATTTGTAATTGATATGAAAACATTTAAACCATAATAACACAGAGGATTGAAAAACACCTTTAAAATGTTATAAATTTTTCTCTAGTGCAAAAAGATGTATTTCTATTGTCATCACCAGAACATGTTAAGAAGATGAGAAATGTTAATTTAAATTAGTGTATTTGTAGATAAAAGTAATGGTTAGATGTGTACAACAATGTCTACAAAGTGGCAACCCTCATGCATGGTCAATGTCTTTGTTGTTTGTGAATAATGTGAACAATCATCGTCAGGAGAAACATCTCCACTTCCTTGCACAGACTTCCAAAAAAGAAAGAAAGAAAAAACAGTGATGGGGCCACTTGTCCCGGGCCTTTACCTAGTTGTTTGCCACCACCGCTGCATTTCATGTTTGATTCTAGTTATAATTTTGTTTCGATTTGAAATTACTTTTAAAATTTTCTGAGCAGTTGCTGAAAGTTTTTTGGATTATTTCACTGAAGAATAAGTTTGTAGACATCTATCGGTTTTACAGCATTGTATTAGGACCTTTGAAGCTTTAATTTAGCCGGTGATATTGCTTTAATGAAACCATTTTCATACCGAAATTGTGAGCCAATATAATATCTCCAGTTTAGGGGGTTGGTATCTAAATTTGTTATATTTATAAACAGAAGTTAACTAAAATACCTGATAACTAAGTAAAACTGTAATGATTAAATTTATTATTTTCTCATCTCACATTCTTTTAAGGTATGTATTTTAAAAATGATGTTACATTTGATGTTTAGGTTAAATAAATTGGTGTAATGAATAAAACTTGAATGAAGAATGTATTTACAGGTAGTTCTAACTTGTCAGTATATATTTTAAATAATTTATTATATTGAAATATTGTGTGACTTTCTTATGTTGAAAACTTTTGTTAGGAATATTTCTTTTGAATAAAGTTTTATTTCTGAAAGAAAGGTTGTTTTTTTTATTCCAAGACCCATTACATTGTAACAAAGTTTTTTTTCTTTATAACACCAAAGAATACTAAGTTCAAAAAGACTCACCTTCCATTGTGGGAATTAAATAGAATTTAAGTTAATCTGTAAATTGTATGCATATATAATCAGTTGGTTCAGAAAGTAACCGTTAAATACCTCAATTAAATTAAACTAAAACCAATTCTCTATTTTTAACCTACCTTCTGTAATTTTTTTTGCACCAGAGTGTTTAACTTGTTCTGGCTCTGTCCCAAAACGTTGGGACTTTAATTCTTAAGTCTAGATAGAAAAACAAACTTATCTTTTCATTCCTTCTCTTCTCAAACTATTGCACTCTATTACACCTATTGTTGAATTTTAGGAGATGTTCCTTTATCATTAGAAGATACACATTGAAAAAACACAAAGATAGGCTATGGAACTACATGTTTCTAGAATTATTTGAAATATGTAACTTTAAATATAAAAGATAAAAACCTAAACCTCCTGATAAAAAGTGATGGATAAATACATTTTATCTGACAGTCATAAGATGCACTTTTAACTTATCCAACAAATAAAAAATCTAATAGCCAGATTAATATTTATACAGGAGTCATAAGACCAGCCCTAAGGCCCAGTTTCATAGTCAAATTTAGTACGCCTCAAGTGCGGTGCTATCCTAAATACAAGACGACACCTACCTCAACTCGAATGGAATGGGCCGTTCTCGCATAGGAAACTGGCCCATTCCATTCTGGTTTAGGTAGGTGTCGACATGAACTTAGGATAGCGCCGCACTTGAGGCGTACTAAATTTGACTATGAAACTGGGCCTAAGTCTACCAAGCCGATAGTGGAATATATATGGCTTGAATAAAGAACTGACCAGGCCACAGGCTTGAATCAATAATGGATGTAAAAAGTAAAATAAAAATATAGTATGGCCCCTGAAACATCCTATATCAGCAAATTAAAAACCACTGGCCACCATACCCTTGATAGATCCAACATTATTAGATCCTGAACCACATGTAAAATAGTAAGTTTGACCATTATATGCTTGTCAAAACTGCAATAAAATGTTGATGGTCAAATGACCTTAATAGCAGATATCTTCTGGAATAAAAAAAAGTTGGCTATTAAGAAGTTTTCATTATTTGGAAAAAATTAATTTTCTAATTCGTACTGCTTGAACACATTAATCTGTGTACTGCGGAGTTTTTTCCCCTACATACATTTCGTACGTATTAACCTGAACAGGTAGTAGGAGGCTGTGATGTTTTTTTTTGTAGGCCCTACAAAGCTACTGTACAGATTTCACAGTACACAGAACATTACACAAACATGATGAAATCTGAACTGTAGGCCTGTACTGTAATGTGCTCATGAGCACAGACTAAATTGGTGGAACATCCCCTACTCCTAACCCCTTTTGACAGCTTAGAAGGTGTGGGGAGGTACAACCTTGAAGTACAGTAGTGTTTTAGATTTTTTTTTCAAGAGTGGGAAGGAAGGTCTGTTAACTCATCACACCAGACAGTGACATTCCTACAAACATAATATTCAAGGTAGGCTAACATAATTGTGGCAGAATATACCTTGAGAAATGTCCAACATACCCCGTCACAACATAAACTGGAAGAGGGCAACCCTGCGCTCAACGTTTGTGAACGTGTTAATTAGCTGAGTAAGGCTGAGGCCATCATTTGCAGAAATGATGTTCTCTTTCAGTTCCTGGATCGTGCATGGTTTATTGGCATCTTTCCCCTCAACATGCCCATAAGAAAAAGTTTTGGAGTCCTTGGTGAACATAGTCGTTTCAAGATTATGCTGTCTTTGAAGAAGCTGGCTACAACCACCATAGTTCTGGACATGTGATAGGTCAGCCCGTTTTTGCTTGAAGTAACCAAGTAACTCAATGTCATCCAACTGATGATAGAATGTGTCGATTTTGCAGTTCACCTCTTGAGTTTATTGTTGTTTCAAAAAAGATGGACCCTATTATGCACGTTCGTGACAACGAGCACTACATTCCAATCTTCAATTCATGCAGTGGTTTTTTCATGAATTGCATGTGGATTCACTCTGGCCCAGAAGTGTGTATTCTGATAAAAATATTATGTCAAGGATGTCATCCTTTTCAGCCACAAAGGTCTTAAAGCAATTCCTGCACTCTAGCTACTCAATATGAGTAAATCTTTTCCTTTCTTTGCCAAGTTGTAGGTGTGAAGGAAATCTCTTGGGACAGCCAGTTATTGCGAGGTAGCGGCCCATATGGACATTCACCAACGTGTCTGTATTCTCCAGTTTTTCACCATCTTCTCTATCCAACTCTTTGAAAGTGCATCAACATAAAATAAATTTATGAAATTTTAGTTTGCAGCCTTGAATGAACCCGGTGACCAATATGATTTCACCAACTCTTTCTGCTCAGTTAGGTGCATGTTGACAGCGCTGAGAATGCCCGTGAACTGAGTTTATCAGGGTGAGGTGAAGGGAAGTTTGTGCCAAGCAGGTGAGACATGCTGGAGCTATGTTCCATTTCAACACATGGTACCAAGCAGGCAAGACTCCTATTTCTGCAAACATTCTGTAGTAAATGTGGGGCCTTCTACAAATAAAACACCCTGTACTATACATATGAACTGATGGTTTCAATTTTGGTCCACCGTTAAGAGATTGATATGTATAAATATGCTTTTTTAGAAGTGTTTGTGTCCTTTATTGAGAAAGTTCATTATTGAAAAGTTGTTTCACCGCCCATATTATTTTGCAGGGGAAATTTAATTTGTCCGCTGCGAAGAAGACTCTGCCATTCAAAGGTGTACGTTACAAAGGGGGATTTCGCTGTACCAATCTGTGTAGGCTGGTACACCCAATTAGATATATATTTTGAATACATTAACCCTCAAAATTACTTTATTTGATGGACCCTTATTCATATGAGTTATTGTTAAACAAATTGTTTCTCAATATTTCACTCGTGCTGTTATCACACATAAGACAACTGTACTACCAATTTTTGTTCATTCCAAAAATGTTAAATTAGATTTATGTTGAACTTGAGTGGAATATGTTTCATAGAACAACAGTGTTTTGAATGAAAATTGTTTATATAATGTGTAAAAATTAATATTTTGTTTCTCTCAAAGGAATAAACGATGGCAAGTCACACCAAGTAATATAGTAAAACAGTTCGTATTTTTTTTATATTAGTTGCCGGGGCAACTCGTATAGTTATTAGAAGAATATAAAGAAAAGGTATGATATTACAAATTATTTCTCAAGTTGAGGAAATATAACTGAGTAAAAGCAGATCATCTCAATTATTGTCAACAAAACTTGTGAGATTTAGGCCTACGTATATATTGATTGATCCCAGTTTAGAATCATTTTGTGTGCTGTTATCTTGGAAATTTTCCTTGACTGAAACATTTAATTAATCTCATTCGACTAAAAGAAATGCGCAATTTTTTTTATTTTTTTTTTGCCACTCAAGTTTTTCATGTTTTATAAATTAATTTCAGCTATTGGATTTTTGGAATTCAACAAGAGTTAAAATAAAAATTTAGGGTAAAATTAATATGAAATATAGGCATAGATATTTTATGTAGGCCTAAGTGTGTTTCTTATAACTATTAAAATTTAAATTAGGAGGGCTGCATACTTACCTTGGTGATACTGGAGTAGATTGTTTCAATAAAATACTAAAAAATCCATTTTAAAGACAAGCTTTCATTGTCACACACAGATTCTTCAGATTAAGAAAGTAGAATGATTAATCAATTTTGCAATCCAACCAACAGCATATTTTGTGTTGAGGGAGACTGGGAAACCATTTAGAAAAACCACTCTTAGTACACCAGACTGGGATTGAACCACAATCTCCCCATCATCGGCAGTCTACAGTCTATTGTGAGAGTAGCGTGTTAGACCATGCGGCCACTGAAGCAGGCTCCCACATACTTGAAGAGAAATATCATCACACTGGTGTATTTCATTTGAGATTAGCAGTCATAAAGCTTCATAATATATAAAATAATTACTGTTGATTATCTTAAAAGTGCAACACAACTTTGTAAAAGAAGTTAGGAAGTGGTTTTTCACTCTCTTTCCTGATGAGTTCCAATAAAATAAAAACTAGTTCGAAGGATAGGGAGGTAACTATCAATTATTTATCTTTTTTTAGTTTATCTTTATTTTATCATCTATCTTAATTTTATCTTTATTCTATCAATTATTTATCTTTATTTTATTTATCACTACTTCTTTGTTCAGTGGCAGCAATGTAAAGTGTGAACAAACTTATTTTCATTGTTAAAGCTATATTTTGTTTGTTTGAATGTTTTTATATCCCTATTACCTGTGCTTTCCTTATAAATAAACAATTATCTTTTTATTAAATGTTGATTTTATTAAAATGACTGTTTAGGGAAAGCTAGATCTATATTTATTACTATCTACAGGATAATAATAATAATTGTGCAGATGTGTCCCCGCTAAGGTAGGACTGACTGATAAAGGATGTTCACATCCACTGCAGCAGGACATTTATCATTACCAGAACTATGTATTGGCTAATAAATAATCTCAGGAGATTTTTGTTTCTACAAGGATATGTTGTTACCTTTAACTTCCATCTTGGTGCAAGCCATGTTTTAAAATAAAAAAAAACCTTCCTAAATAATGTTATTTGTCTCAGCACTCCCTAAGACTGTATCTTTTTTTAACCATTGTAAGAACACAGTAGGAAGAACAGTAACCAACAGTTATAACAGTTAATAAAATCTCATATTCACAATTCAAGTCATGTGACTTACAACTGTCTCTTTTTTGAGAAACAGTACTAACACTTCAAAAGTAATACAAATAATATAATAAAATGTTGTCAATAATGAGTGTAAAAAGCTTTCTTACTGTCCTTCCTATTACATTCTTACTATATATAACCAGATTTACTCTTGGTTACGACTTCACTGTCTAACCTAATACATTCAACTACTCAACCCGATTTTCTACTTTCAAATAACAATCAAATAACCAGTTAGTTATGAAACTTTAAAATCAAATCTTTTAAATATGTGTGACATGAAACTATTAAATGCAGAGGAAAATATTTAAATGACACAGGAGATTAAAATTAAATTAAAGAACGCTACTATAGACTTAACAGTGCTAATCTAGTTGCTACAGAGATCAAGGGATTCTTAACATGAGTTAAGAGTAATTTTATTTTTTTATCGTTCATTATACATATCGTTCTTTAATGTGTTAATTCCTTAATGATCTAAAAATCACAAACATGTCAGGAATACAGTTTTCACATGATTCTTCTAGTTGCCTCACGACTTCCATTCCCTCTGGATAGTATATAGGCTACCATACATACTTCGATACTTTGTGTGTCCTAACCAAGTTCAACTATTAATATTGTTCCTGATTTTTAAATGTACCGGTACCTAAGAAATATATCTTCCTGACTAATGAGAGTCAACAAATCTAGATTATAATCATTAAGTCTGCCTGCAAGTCACAACAAGTAGATTCATCCCATTGAAAGGACAAACACATATTTCTACAAATCAACTTAAACCCCAGGTGTTTTTTCCTATATTTAAAAATATATATATACAAAAAATGATACCAACTCAAAATATTTTCCCCAAAAAATTGATTTATGTGTGTTCTATTACAATATAACCCCACAAACTTATTTTTGAATATAAAACTATAGTAATTAATAAAGTTTTATTTGTTAGCATCAAGCAAGATGAAACATCAAATGGCCTGTATATTCATGTAACACCAAAAGAAAGTACAATTTAACAAAAAAAATTACCTAAGTTACTAATTTATTAAAAAAAACTGTATATTGATTATATAAAACAGAATTGCAAAGCAAAATATAAAATGTTCATGTAGAGTTAAATAAATACAACTTTTATTCATAGAAACAGTTGTTTTTTCTCATTTTTTATAAATGTACCTAAATAAAAACATTCATTGAACTTACTAAAACTTATCTTATGACTCTACTATTAACACATTTTCATGAAATATAAATGTGTATAGACATTGGCAGTGGAAAGAGTTTGATTAAAACTACACATTTTATTGTAAATAATTATTTATACATATATTACAAATTGGCAGTGTTAGGAGAAGAGATGGTAAGAATTTGTCACTTTTTATGTATCTAATCAACTTTTCATTAATTGTTTGCTTTAATATGCACCTTTGGACAACATATTATTATGGTTAATTAGTACAAAACTTAACTAAATGTGAACACCCAGCTAAAAACTGAACCTAAAACTACTTGCTTGCAAGTATAATACGAAAGTACAGATAATGAGTGTAAAACAACTTTAAAATATAAGGTTTAAAATGAAAAAGTGTCCTCAAAATTTAAGATATGATTGCTTAAGTTAAACATTAAAATTAATTTCTGAACATAGTATAGTGGTATAAAACACTATAATATAATAATAATAGTAGTATAGTGCATTATTGCTCTTAGTTAATATTATTATTAGGTGTTTTGTCTTACAACAGGTTCATTCTCTTTGTCAGAACCTAGACCGCCAGTAATATACCAGACATTTAATTTGTAGCTTTAGTGAAAAAATGATAAGAAAATTTGTTTCTTCTTTTGGGAATATGAAAAAAGATTGAGAAATTTCTTAAACAAATAATCTCTCTAGTTAGTGTAGTGGCTGAAAATTAAAATCTTTGACATGTATGGAAACCATTTATACATATTAGGGCCTAAATATAATTTTGATTGCAAAAAACATTGTTGCTCATTTATAAATGCAACAATATATATTCTAACAAAGTTTTGTTCCACATATGTGTCTCCACCCAGTATGTGAAATCAGGAGCTGAAATGTTATCTTGGATTAAATTCACTTATAATATGTTCCCAACGCGAAATTTTGGAATAATCGCACAAAATACCAACTAAATGCTGCTACCCCCATAATTGGTTCTACAAACCTATTCAAAAACAAATTCCAACCAGCTTAATTTTAAATGGCACAAAGGACATTGAAACAAAACAAGAAATACTTCCTCAAAACAAGGTTCATATTTTAATTTTACAATTATATAGGTTTTGGACCTTTAAAAAATAAAGTATAATACAGTGTGTGGAATGCAAGACTATGTGGAATGAATTTAAATTTTTTATTTATTTGATTTTGTGATCAGCAAAATTGCTTTTAAGTTTAAGTGTATAAAATCCAAATGTAGGCCTATACTACTTAAAATGACTTTATTTTTTAATATCGTTTTGTTACTAATGGTTAAAGTAGAAAACCTTAATTTGATTAATTTTAAATATTTCACTGATATTGAAAGTCCCTTAACATGATGTATCTGTAATTTACTTAAATATTTCTAAACAATTACTTTGTTACATTTAATTAAAATTGGCACTGGGAGAAGAATACATTAAAATTATTCTTAAAACTTTAAAAAAATTACAATATGTTCTAATAACCGGTTTCATTATATTACTTTTTTTATTTGTTTTACACATAGATTTTTTATACATTTAAGTAAAAATGATATAGCACCATTAAATTTTGCAATTGCAAATAAATATATATTAAGAAACTTGCACTTCTAAGTTTAAAATAATCAGAAGTGTAAATTTCTTATTGTTATGATCTAAATCTACCTAACAACAATTCTATTTTTTATGTCTGTATTTACGTTAATACTCATATATATTTTCTATGGCCACCACAGCACATCCATAAATTTGAAACAATGTGATTGTTAATCATGCTGAAATAAAATAAAAACATATCTAAAAAAAATGTTAATAAGGAACACTTTCACACTTCTTGTCCATGAACACAATGTGTTAGGATTTGTTCAACTTGTTCCTGCTCGTTGTCTGTTGATTGTGACTTCTGGGCTGATAAAAAAAACCACAACCATCACATTTCCCACAAGGTAAAATAATCTAGATTAGTAGCGATAGTGGCTATTTACATTACTATAAGTCACTTTTTCAAAAATTATTTTTCTTATCAAAAACATAAAATAGCTAACCCTCTTAACAAATAATATTTACTTTTGTTTCAACACAAATATAGCTTTATTGCATTTTTATGATATTAGAATCATATTAAAAGCTTACTTTTTGGAAATCATTAACCTTGATCTTATAAGACACATGCTATTAAATGTTTCAACAATTAATAAGCAAATATCATATCAGTCTTTTTTTTTTCGTTAAATATGTTTTTGAAACTAGAGATAAAATATTTTTTAGTTGAAAATAATAAAATTGATACATTAAGAAAATTGCTTGGATGTGTAATTTAACAAGTAACTTTTTAACACATATCAATACCTTTTACCTTGTTTAAATATCCATAATACCAATACTTCCATCTTATATTAAACCCCGCAGAAAATGTAATGTCATCATTCAACTGAAATGTACACTGAACAAGCAGTAAATTGATTAACATTTTCATTTAAGTGTGTATTTCCTACCTTTAAATAAATGTTACCTGTTGTTTATCACAAAGATAGCATTTGAACATAGCTTGTAGCAATACAGTCCATTACACAACTAATGGTTGAGTGATAATGTTACTTCGTCAAGCTAATGAGGCAGAATTATACTTGGAATATCAGTTCAACTATGGTCAAATAGTCTCTAACTGATCTTAACAGCAACTGATACTCTTTAAGTGTGAATTTGACAAACTAACCTAAAGAAGAATAGCAGTATATGCATGGTAAAACTTGGGTAACATCACAATATAATGTGTTTTTGATCTAAGTAGGTTATACTAATTTTGTTGAACGCTATGATCTTTATTGATCATAAGAATCACAGTCGTAACATAGCGATATTCTATTATAGTTGCTCACACGTGCTTTGTTCAAATCTACATTTCAGCCCAACACTTACGAGAGTTTGTCTTGCCCAGAAAGCAACATCAGCTTATTTTTTTGATTTTTGTTGACCTATGTGCGGCTTTACTTAAAAAAAAAAATCACCGCTTGTGCAGCATGTCTCTACGTGTTCTTGATGCACACTTGACATCTGCTGACTCGTCCTCTTAAACTTCCACTCTTGAGTGTTTCACTCTGCGGCGCTCTGAACTGGTTCTCTTCTTCGATGGTCGCCAGCCAGAAACTGAATTTGTTGGCAAAATAGTGGCATGTTCCCCGCGCACCGTTGCATTCGATAAATGGTGTGGCACGGAAGTCTTCGAGACAGGATCCGGGGCTGGCGAGAGACTGGCCACCTCCTTCAGCACCAGCTGCCGTATGCTGAGAAATACAAATTGCGATTGTACAATTCTGCCTTACAATGAACAAGTTGGGGATGTTCTAATTTATTTATATGTGGTCAATCATATCAAACTTATTTATGACATACATTTTCAGTATGACATTAATCTAAAGGTAAATGTATAACAATTATAGATGCATCGCTTGTTACCATGACGAAGCTGTATCCAATCCAGAGTCCTGACCAGCTATTAGGACACTCTGGAACATTGAGGCCTTGACTGTGCACAGCAATTACATTTGCCGGGGCTTCACACACGACACATCTAGTTCACAAACAACCAGTAAAATTGTGAGTATTAATATAGTGTAACAATTAAGATAAATTATTTTGCTGATAAACATAACAAATAGTTTTTCTAAATTTAAATTTGCAAGTTTAAAATGTATAGTCTTTTTAAGTGGTTGATATAAAAAAAGTACACAATATTTAAAAATTCGATTGTCACATTTTCATAAAGAACATTATGTTGAAAATAAAAATTGCATGCTTTTGTAGCTAAAATGCTTGACAAGATGGACTATTTGTCTCGTAATAATTTTAATGAGAGACAAGACAAATTTTAAAAACTGTTACAAAAAAATATTTACACCAAAAAGACTCCTAGTCTTGTACCTAGACCATGCCCTAATTTACCTCGATATGTATTGTCTAATATTATTCTCCTCCACTGGCATCATGGGTATTGAGGCTGTTGTTGAAAGCCAGTAGGACTTGTCATTACGGCTAGCATAGTTGCACACATTGTTGAAATCACAAAACAAGAAGGGCATTGTGCTGAATTTCCTAATGCAGGATCCAGCAAAACCTTAACACAAAATAATAAATTATAATGCTGTAAAATAAATAAATCAATTATTAAAACAACTCAAAGGTTGTAATTCTGCTATTAACATGTTTTTCCATGGTTGAATGTGATACAGTCCACTTTTCATAGGAAGAGCAGCTGGGAAAGCTACTGAATCTACTCTAATCTACTTTCACATATTCATACATAAGACCATATGTCACATTTGATAGATATGATCAATACCTATTAAATAATATTGATAGTATAGTAAAATATTATCAATTTTGGACGACAGACTCTCGGTTATCTGAGGCGAAAAGGCAAAAAATTAGGCCCAAATTAAAAAAAAAACCACTGGATAAACAAAGAAATGCATTTTGACTCAAAAGTAAACACTGAATAAGTAGCCTGAATAACATTAAGTAAATTCATAACATAAGCAAATGTTGTCACTTCCGTTCAAAAACATTTTCCCACAATTTTGTGAGTTTTATTTTCTATTATTATGTACAGACAGTCAATTGCAAAATTATATTTATATTGCATGTTACATTTTTCATTCAGACATTCAGTTTTACTGCCTGGTTAATGCAACCCCAGAGAATCGAGAGTCTACTGTATGTGTAATTTTTTTAATTTAATGCACATTTGAGGTAGACATAATTTAGAAGTTTGTTATTGTCTACTTTAATAAGATAACAAACTGAGTAATATTGTAAGCTAAAAATAACACACATGACTGGTTACAAAACAATTATAGTTGTAGACACATAAGATATTTAAAGACTACACCACAAGCTCTAGTATTATTATTATTAATAATAATACTACTATAATATGAAACAAAATTTTTGTAGCAAAGCTTTAGAATTCCGTTGTGTTCTATTATTAACATCACAATCTCTAGATTTATTTAAAACCTAGTGTGCAAATGAGAAATTATTTTTCAATTGTATTTACCCAAATCTTGATGATGTGCCTTCTCATTGCCCTCTATGTACAAGAGACTGTATCCGTCCCAAAGTTTGACATGTCCAGGTTCGCATTGAGGCACCACCACACCCTGGCTGTGTTTGACCAGTAGTATTCCTGTCAGATAGTCTGGCTGACTATCACAGGGAGCCCCAGGTTCACCAGACGGTCCGTCGTCACCTCGGATACCCTGAAAGTTGTAAGTTCCTAGCATTCCTTTTCACACAAACCATGTGTAATTGTCCACAAATTGATCTATGCATGTGTATGTGAAGTTTCTATTATATTATCAAATATAATTTAGTACCTGATAGCTTATAATCCTATCTATTATATATGTTGTCAACATTTCTTTTTCTCAACTAATACAAAACCTACAACGATGAATAAGGTATCAGTGGATAGGATTTTTTACCGACTTATGACCACAGCATACCCAGTTTTAGTTAAAGCACATTGTTTGTTTAAAATCCAAGTTAAAAGAAAAATCTAAATTCAAGTTTATTGTATTCTGACATCAAATATTGTATACAAAGAGGTATTGTAAATTGTAAATACATTCATATTAATAAACTCTCTTTGCTATTTTGTGTATACAATTCGCTGAATATTTAATTTAAACAACCCAACTAAAGTCTATATTTGGTGGCCGCATGGTCTAACGCACTACCCTTACAGTAGACTAGACTCCTGATGACGGAAAGATTGAGTTTCAAATCTCAGTCAAGTGTACTGAGGGTGGTTTTCCAAAATGTTTTTCACTCTCCCTCCACAAATGCGGGTACACTTCCTATAAATATTTATTTCCTAATTCCTAAAAGCATTGGCAAAATTAGTACCTAAGCGTATAACCCGTGCTCTCTCTCTCTCGCTTTCTATATATATATCAGTGGGTGTGTGCATGCGCGCGCACACACACACACACACAAACTTTAATTTATTTATGGCATAATTTGAGCAACATAAATAGCAACTAAACCAAGATCAGTCACATAGGCTGGATTTTGAAGTGTAGGAGTAGTGGGGGGCAGGGAGGGTGTTTGAGAGGCGCAAAGCGTCGGGATCTTTTGGATTTTTTTTCATCATTGGATAGCTCTAAAATCATTTAATGGTTTTCATGGTCTATTAAAGGGTGATTGATGGGGATAATTTAAGCAACATGAAATATTTTGTATGTTTACATTGGTCAGATATACTTATATATGGACTATGTTTACTTAATTATATTTTTTCGTTATGTCGTGATATTGTTACATGTTTAATTTTATGTGAATTAAAAACAAAATGAGAAAATAACTAAACAAGAAACAAAACTATTTTTATGGTTAAATTTGAACAATCAAGAAATAGTAAGAACTGTTTTCATTACTAATATCTTTTATAAAACACACAATAAATATATTTTAAGATTATAAATATTAAAAATACTGTCAACTTCCAAGGTCTAGACAACAGTTGGATATAATTGCAAATATTTCCACTAAATCTTCATATATGAGCTTCAACACAACACCTTTTTCCACAATAGTGAGAAGAGGAGAATTTAGTTTTGATTACATCATTTATGTTCACAGCATTTATTTAATTTATTTTTATAAATGATGTATATTGCAAATATTTTGTTCTTAGGGTATCCCCAAACCAAGATAGAATGGGCCACCTAGACTTCTGTGGATTCACTACTGTGCAACTAAATAGGTTTTAAATTACTAATATAATAATATAAAAGGCATAACCTTAAAGTTCGTTCACGGTAGGAGTTTACCTCGGAAAGGCCTTTTTTCCAACCAGAAATCTATTATATAGTAGGATATTGGTAGGAAAAAAGACCTTTCAGAGGTAAACTCCTGTCGTGAATGAAGTATAGTCTACCTTATTGTAAAACTTGCAACACAAAAACAAGCTAGCATCTCACTTTTTGGATACAATTTTAACACTATTATATCATACTTGTTTACTGGTTATAAGAACATATTTTTAAAATTAAATGTGTCACTTGTTTATTACCACTTTTTTATTTTACTTGAAGCCTATTAAGTTTACAGCATTATGCAGATTGGCTCTCTAGCTGAATAAGGCCGGATCACACTGAGTTTAGTTAAATACAACACTTTAATCTATAAAAGTAAAAGTGAGTCAGAAGACTGACATCAAATTTATCTTGTCAAGTTAGGTAAAGTTGGTATATTGAAATGTCAACTTGAGATACTTGATACCAATATATAAAAATATTCTCACCTGCAACCCTGCGATACCATCCAGTCCCATCTCTCCTCTCGGTCCGGCGGGGCCTACGAGACCTCTCAAACCATCAAGACCCGGCCTTCCAGGTTCTCCCTTGACGCCGGGTATACCTGGTGTTCCGTCCAGCCCAGGGCTACCACGATCACCGGGAAGACCTGGTACACCTACAAGCAACACACCCAAGTGTTTGAATGGCAACAATTTGGTCAATTAGTGCAATTTAACAAACAATCACTACACAGTTATAAAACAGGGGCCTGAACCCTTTGATTGACCGAGAGAATGGTTGCGGTGAGGACTAAAGCTCCTCCTAGTCTAAGACTTGTCACAAATACTTGCCTATATAATAGCCATAAGTGTTCAACTGACCTGGCAATCCTCTTTCTCCCTTTGGTCCCGGTAGACTGAGTCCGGTTTCTCCCTTGTCACCCTTGGATCCATCTGACCCTCTCTCCCCAACCAACCCATCAACTCCAGGATAGCCCTTCTCTCCTCGAGCTCCAGGAATTCCAGGTGATCCTGGGCCTCCGTCGTAGCCTCGGTCACCCTTGATTCCAGGTGTACCAGGAAGACCAGATATACCTGCCAACATAACATATGAAATATAGAGGGAGTGGCTTGTTGAAATAATTTAACATGCATCATTATCTGTTTCTATTTTAACAAACAACTTTTTAACCAAAAGTTTATGCAGTTGTGCATACTCCACATATAAAGTGCAGTTACGATCTAAAGCAACATAGCTTCTCAACTGAACTACATCTTATCACAAAGAAGAGGCTGTTTTGTTTTCATAAACCATAATACACAGTCTTAATTTCTGTTTCAAATTAAACCTAAATACAATTTAAAGCTTGCCAGATGGATGTAATTGGTTCAGACGAACTTGGGCTTTCTTTGACATTATTAAACTTAAGTTATCCCATCCATCCACCATTCAAATATATTTTGTAAATCTTATGAGTAAAGTTGAATTAAATCAAACTGTCAGTTTGACAAGACATTTTCACAAAGCAGATGAATACTGAGTTGTTTTTGTTTTAAGAACCTTTTCGACTGTCGAAAAATACTTAGCCTGTGCGAATCCATCATTTTCAATTTTGAATCAAATCTAAATATTCCGATATTGATAAGATTCAAAAAATTTTAGTTGAATTCAAATTTTACTAAGATTCAGATTTGGATTCAAAATTTCAAAGGTTCACACAAGCTTAAAAAATACTTAAATTACTTTGAATGGACCATGTTTAAAGGTTTCTATTTGTTAACCAATATTGTCAATTAATTGATATAATGGATGTAATATTATTAGACTTTATAACTAATAATAATGATGCTGATGATGATGAAGATGGTGGTGATGATGGTGGTGGTGATGATGATAATGGTGATGGTGAGATGGTGGTGGTGATGATGATGAATATGGTGATGATGTTGGTGGTGGTGATGATGGTGGTGATGATGATGGTGATGGTGATGATGAAGATGATGGTGGTGATAATAGTGGTGATGGTGATGATGGTGGTGATGATGATTATGCTGATGATGCTGATGAAGGTGATGATGACTATGGTGGTGATTATGATAATGTCACCTTGAGGTCCAGGTTCTCCTTTTTGACCAGGGGCTCCATACAGCCCAGGGGGTCCTGTGTCTCCCTTAAGTCCTGGTTGTCCTGGCGCTCCATCCAGACCTTGCACACCTGGAGTGCCATCAAACCCGGGAGAGCCCGGAAATCCCTCCGGTCCCTGATCACCCTTCACACCGGGCAGACCCACTGGGCCTGGTAAGCCTGGGCTCCCTTGCTTGCCGGGCAGACCTGGGAAACCCGAATCGCCTGGACACAAGTAAGAAGTATTCACAACAGTCCCAACTTATATATTTCAATGGAACATGGTTCATATCAAACATGGAACCAAACCATTAATAAAACTAAAAAATAATATGTCTTAAATCTTTGTAATTTATTTACAGATAATGATATTATAATCATGTTTTTTAAGATTCAAATTCAAAATTCAGGATTTTCAGGTAAAATGAAGTATAAAAAAAAGTGGTGCGTCTTGCTACCTGTTCAGGCTATATGCATATTGTGTACTAATTTTTTTATGAGTTATGGATGAGAAAGGTTGAATTCAAAGTGTACCCGCATTTGCATGGAGGGAAAGTGGTAAACCATATGATTAGTTGTATTCAAAATAAAGTGACTGACTTATCTATATAAAACACAATTTTTAAATAGCGGGGCAGCAAAATTAGATCTAATTTGTATGTAGTGATTTATTATATACACATATACCAGTGTAATCATGGCAGTAATTTACTCAATATTTACAATATTACTAATTTATTATTTTTATAAACTTTCAATCACACCCAAGACAATAGGATTTTTGGAAATCTTACCCTTTTGTCCGGGAAATCCTGGTGTTCCATCTCTGCCATTCTTGCCCATAAGTCCTGGCAAACCTTTCTCGCCCTTTACAGTAAGACCAGGTGGTCCTACGATTCCTGCTGGGCCTTCATCACCTAGTTTTCACATAAATCAGGTAAATCGTTTTTATCTGATTCTACTAAAATGTATCTGTTCACAATTTTATGGATTATTATCAAATTTCAACAAAAACACAATTCTGGCAGACCATCTATCAGTTTAGGTTTGAATACAAACTATGAATTTAAAAATTAAATGAATCTGTGATAGAATCTAAACGTTATTTCAAATTTGTATTTGAATAACAAATTAAGTCTTAGATAAAATGAAATATTACATTGTCCTGGAGAAAGACAATTCAGAAATACGAGTTTCGAATAATGTTTTGCACCAAGAACTTAAAGAAGTAGTTTTGTACCTTTAGGTCCAAGAGAACCAATTGGTCCGTTGAGCCCTCTGGGTCCTGAGGGTCCAGGTACACCCTTCTCTCCATCTCGTCCAGGCAGCCCATCGTACCCTCGCTCTCCTTTCAGACCTGGTTGGCCCAACAATCCTGGTTGGCCTGGCTCACCCTTGTCACCTTTCACGTCCACAATGGGGCCCGGTGCTCCACGATCACCTTTACCACCCTGCAGACCAGGGAAACCCACCGGGCCAGGCAAGCCTGCCGACCATACAAATCAACATCAGTGCACCATGATTTTAGTTGGTATTAGGAATTAAAAAAAACTATAACCACTTCTTCTGGCAGTCATTGTTTAGCGATGAAGACTGCAAACACATGCCTATTTACTAAACATATTTGTAAATGGAAGTAAAGTAACCAATTCATCCATTCATACCATAGCAATAGCATTTTAAATCATAACAATTTACAAGGCATTCTAAAAGGAACTTTAATTTCTTACCTGTCAATCCTAAGTCTCCCTTAGTTCCATCAAAACCATCTCTGCCCGGGAAGCCGGTGTCTCCTTTAGGTCCTGGGAATCCTTCAGGACCCTGTAAACCAGGCTCTCCCTTTTGTCCCGGTAGTCCATCTAGTCCTGGTAAGCCAGGAGCACCAAATGGCCCAGGAGGACCCTAGAAAAAAATATATCAGTAAAATCAATTAATTTTGAAATCTGATTAATGCCAATAATTATTATTCACATTGTTCATTGTGTCATACTTTGGTATTTGAACAGATATCATGGCATATGTTTACTAAAGTCTAATTTTCATATTAACTCTGTTATATGAAAACTAGAAACTTATGATGCCACGATGGCGAGATAAAAAATTTGCATTTACAGTCTTAGTCAATTTAGTTGATATTGTAAAGAGAAATTACATAGTAATACAAAAGGAAGTATTATTGGAAGGATTTGATAACTTTTAAAATGAACTTTGAACAATCTGGAAGCCAGTATAATCAAGAAGTGAAGTGTATGGAAATTAGAACAACAAAAGACTCAACTAAAGGACAATAAATCAGTAAGATATAGTTTTAAAATGCCAATATCTAGTGGCTTTCAATCAATGTCCTATAAAAATCAAGGTTCAGATAATTTGTGCAGTTCCTTCACGTTCAAAATGAAACGCTTGCTTGATCATCAATATTGATGTTTAATAGAATCTGTACTGTTACTTGATTAACAATATTGATTCTTAACAAAAGTAATTTATATCATACATAACATTAAACTATTGCATCTAGGGTGAACTCAGATTACTTACAATATCTCCTTTAATCCCTGAGTAGCCATCCAGTCCTTTGTCCCCCTTGGCACCTGGGATACCAGGTATCCCATCAAGCCCAGATGTACCGGGCTCTCCCTTAGAACCTGGAAAACCTGGCCGTCCAACTCCAGGAAGTCCTGCATCTCCCTTTGGACCAGGTCGACCATTGAGTCCGGGAAAGCCTTCTGGTCCTCGTAGTCCTGACAAGCCTGGCTCACCTTTCTGACCTTTCTCCGAGACCAGACCTGGCTCCCCTTTTCGTCCCTACACATCGAGACAGAGAAGAAAATAGATCCAAATTTAAACTAAATGGGTTTTATTATGTGTTAATACCAAAGATATAATGTAAATGTCAAAGTTTTTTTCAATTTAGTTGTCTTCCGTATTTTGTGCTTTTGAATGTATATACATCACTATTTTGGGAACTTACTGACAATCCCTGTGGACCAGGCTCTCCCTTAGGTCCAATAAGTCCGGGAGGTCCAGATGGTCCTGGCAGCCCAGGGAAGCCCAGGTCCCCTTTCTCTCCCAAAGGTCCTGGTAATCCGGGAATTCCATCCAGTCCCTGTTCGCCAGGGAAACCTTGAAGTCCCTTCTCTCCCTTTTCACCCGCAGGGCCAGGGAAACCATCAATACCAGGTGCACCCAGAGCGCCTGTTAACAGTCAGTCAATTAATTAACTTGCTACAACTCTGCATTAGTTAAAATGACTTACTTTAAATATTTGTTGGTCTAATGGAGATTTATTGTATTTATGTTTGGGTGGGGAAGGGGGAGTGGGATTTTATGAGATTAGGAAAGGAGGAGGTATGGATTATCCTTTTATGTTTATGATGGGTTAAATGGTTAAGTACAGCTATAGCCACATATAAATACCATATTCTTCAAATTGAAAAATGACACCAGGACGCGGGAACTGAACACGAGATGTTTAGGTTGGTATATCAATGCTCTTACCACTGAACTATGCAAGAGTTGTCCCTTTAATTCTTCACTCATATTTTAAGGCAGAGTCTGTGATGTGGGTGCGGAAATTGTCGACTACATATGATAGATCAATTAAGATCGTGAGCTATTACTTGAGTTCCTAATTGAGCTGTGAGGAATTTTAGAAATGATTGTAAACTTAAAGTTTCAAGTTCAACACCTTATCACATAATTTTAATATTAAGGACTGACCTGGTTGTCCACGAGGTCCAGGATAGCCTTTAGCTCCATCAGCCCCAGGCACGCCAGTGTCACCCTTTTGACCAGGGAAGCCAGGAAGTCCGGGACGGCCCGATTCGCCGGGCACACCAATTTCACCTGGAACAACAAAACACAAACTCATGGAAACAGTATTTTATTTATATTTTATTTTGTTCCTGTTTCTATTTAGTTAAACTATTGCTTTACTAATTTTAAAAACAAGTATACACAATTTACACATCTTGAGTACTACCGACCAAGTTACCTAGTCAACCAGCTTTTCCAGCTCACAGATTTATTCTTTGGGCTAAGGAAAATGTATTTTATCATTCCCATTCTATTGTTTTTGAACTTGGACAGCGATATCAAATAGATAACGCAATGCTGGCATCATTCAGGACTGCAATAAAAAATTTAGGAACAGTAAAAACAAAAACAAACTTTATTTCTCTATGATAATAATTCACACTTTAGTGTTTTATGTTCACTGATAGAGAGGTGTGAAGGTCACCTTTTAAATGCACTGTGAAGTAGAATTAAATCTTGAAACATGTGAAGCAAAACCGAAATCAAAGATAAGGTTTTTTATTGTTGTTGTCACATAACACCACTTTTGATTTTAAAATGATTTATTAAGTTAATTTAGGTAAACAGAAGGTCTTAGAGGAAAATAAACAGAACACACAATATTGATTTATACTATCTGAATCTATCCATGACTATGCTATGGATGTCATTAGTTGGTGTTAAAATACTATAAAGTATCTGTTATAAAAATCATTACATGTTGAAGTATGTCATATTTGGTGAAATATTTCAAATATGTTCATAATAAATGTATATCAAAGTTTTCTTCTTTCATCGAAATATTTCGAAGGTGCGAAAGTCAATGGGAGTGTTAAAGTTGAAGCAAAGTATATTTGACTTAATACTTTGACATTTCAAAGTATCACACATTACCCACTTATGTTTATTTTTAGGATTTACCGTGCTAGCTTTGATAACTGAGATAGGCAAATTTACACTCAAAATTCCTTATGAACGCAGACAATTTGTTAACTAAGATACAGTATAAAAAATTAAGAAAATAACTAAGAAATGACTGTTTTGCAACTGTGTTTATGTTATAAACAGGCTCAAACTTTAGTTGACTGCATAAACATAAACATGGAACCCCAAATAGCGTAATGAAGTGTACCTTTTAGTCCATCCAGCCCTGGCTGCCCTGGTATTCCAGAAAGGCCAGGCGGCCCCAAAGGTCCTGGTTCACCCTTTTGTCCTGATTGTCCTGGGAGCCCGTCAAGTCCAGGGGATCCCCTGTCGCCCTTCTCGCCAGGGAATCCAGGCAGACCTGAAACAACAGCCATAAACTTTCTGAATAAAAATATCCCAAAAGGTATCAAAAAATCGCTGATGTATTTATTTAGCAGAAAACTGACATTTTAAATGTAGTCATCAATCTAGGATGGAAGAACAGTCTAATTAATTTCAAAAATATATTGGTTTTTAAGAAAAATATATAAGTCATGAGGGTCAAATCTCCTGAAAATGGACATATTTCTATTACCAAAGACAGAAAAATATGACAATAGTTATTTCTAATTTTTTTTTTAGCATATTCCCTAAACTAAAAATCACCTGCATTTCCTGGTATGCCATATTTGCCCGATGGTCCAGGCAAGCCCTTTTCTCCTTGGTCTCCATAAGGTCCCTGTGGGCCAGGGGGGCCAACTCCAGGGATACCCGATTCTCCTTTTGTTCCTGGTTGTTCAAACAAAAGATATTTTAGGGGTGATAATCTTAAAAATAACACTTGGTTTTCAGTCTCATTCCTGGGTCCAGGTATACCCTTATGTGTAATTTGTATGAAATTATTTCAAATCAAGATGATACATTATTTAACTATACTGTGCTAATTTTAACCAAAAATAATTTTAATTCATTATACCTACACTATTATTAGTAGGTTATTAAATAAATAACTAAGATCTTTACCTGATGGAACATCCATTTTTGGGATAAGCTGCTCAGAAACCAAAACATTTGGTTAATTTAAATATTGTGTTACTATCCAAACACAATTATATTTTCTCATATAATAAATATAGTTTTTCTAAAAAAACTAATTGATTATGATCAGCAAAGAAATATATCTACACAATGTAGTATTAACAAGTTAAACAATTGCTTTCATAGAATCAATAGTAAGTAGGCCTACCATGTACATTTTTATAAAAATTGTGCATGGTGCTATTTAACCAGAAGGAAGCATGCAAAAATTGTTAATAATACATGAAAATAATATCTTACCCATAATTTGTGTTTTCATGTAAAACAATTTGAGTTTTAAATGGACTTAAATTTTGTAGAGCAAAATATGTTTTCAAGTATAACTAGTCTAAATATACATTATCTGCAGTTTTAAAAAACGTTTTTACAATATACCGTACTAATATTGTAGAACAGCTACTTTAACTCTCTCCTCATGTAAATGCAGGTACATTTCCTCTAAATTCAACCTTCCTCATCTTTAGCTCATTAGCATAATTATTTCATATATGTATAGCCTGAACAGATACTAAGACGCGCTGCTAAAAAAAAATACAGTAATATCACCGTTTTCCTATGGTTATAAATGAGTTGGAGTGCATCTAGAAACTCTTTAAACTGTCAGAAAAGGTTGTTCAAACAGCGAATCATATATAAACACTGTACTTTGTCATATGTTATAGACTTCTTTTACAGGTGACCTGGCGGTCTACGAGTAAGGTGTCAGAATTCTGTGTTGGGAGTCCAGGGTTCAATCTTCGGTCCCGGCAAAGATTTATCTGATTGCCAAACCCTTCCTTCACCTCTGACAAGACGTGTATTAATCACAACTTGTGAATGAATGTGTGGAATTCCAGGCCTCCACCGTGGTTCGGATCCCACGTTAAACTGTAGGTCCTCCATTTCATCTCACAATCATCCTAACATTACACATTAGGGTAAGTGTGTACAACCACCAGGTAGTAAGATGTGGTGCTAGTAGTAATAATAATAATATGGACTCCTTTTGAAATGCTGTGTCCTTAATGGATATTTTTAAGAAAAATGTATATCTTTTATTTGTTGTATAGTAATTGGCATATTTGGAAGAAGGTACAGGAAAGGTGTATAGAAACATATAAAAGGAATTAACATAAAATGGCTTTTCCAATTAAAAGAAGAACGCAGTTCACATGTTGAATTGCTGCCACTGGACAAAGAGATAATGGTTGTCTCCTGAAGAAAATTGATCGTTACCGCCCAATCCCCTGACCTAAGCTTCATTTGAAACTCATCAGCGAGGAGTGTGAAATGCGCAATGCAACTTATTAAAAGAGGAAACAAAAAAAAACACAAAAGGTAAAAAAGGAAATGGGTAAGATTATTTGATAACCAAGCATGGTAGTGGAGGGTAAGGCATACACCCACCTTTAGTTGTAAGTCCTGGTAATCCTCTAGTGCCATCTCGACCTGGTTCGCCAGGAAAACCCATAGGTCCAGCATCTCCCTTATCACCACGTGGGCCCGGTAAACCTCTAGGCCCCACAGGGCCTGGGACTCCAGAGGGACCAAATTCACCTGGCTCTCCCTAGGAACACATATACATATTTTTAGCCAATGCCAATTTGATTAATGTTTTCAAAGAGGTAACTCAAGAATTGCAATACTTTTAAAAAGTACTGTAAAGAATAGGTTCTAACTTTGAAATCTTGATATTTTCTAATCTACTTATAATTCTATGAAAGAACACCAAACTTACTCTAAGTCCTTGTAGTCCCTTATCTCCAACAGGTCCATTGCGGCCTGGGGGGCCAGGTTCACCCTTTTCTCCTTGAGCTCCACGGTCCCCTTTGAATCCTGCCGTTAAGTTGGCCGGTGGGCAGTATCCAGGTTCACCCTTCAGTCCGTATAGACCTGGTGTCCCCTTGTCTCCTTTTTCTCCCGGTCGTCCTGATAAACCTTGTTCACCCTTGATGCTCACTCCCTTAGTACCCTCCTGTCCGGGATAGCCCGGTTCTCCTGGGCTGCCGTCTTGTCCAGGGAACCCACGGTCACCCTGCAATTCAACACATCACTTCAGCTTTTATTTGAAATAGTAACAATGTTAGGGATTGTTAGACTGTATTTGAATGTATTTATTTTTACACATATTAATACAATTTTTTAAATATTTTTCATGTAATTTATTTATAATTAGTCTAACATGGTTGCCACTATATTCCACTAATAAATTCCATGTGTTTTCCAGAAGGAATTCCCATTTTTTACATATAGCTTGGATAAAAAAGTAATAAAATTTTATGTTTTCATCAAACTGACTAAGTGTGAAGTCGTGTAACTTATTTTTAAAACAGGATGATTTAAGATTGATGGGGAAATACATCTTCTCTCGCTTCACAATACTTGTTTAAGGGGCACATATTTCGATCAGTGTGCTTAATTCTTCAGTTCACTTTTTTGTCCATACAAATAACTATTTTTAGCTTTCAGTTAAATATCTCCCACAGTAATAAATATGCCAGTATTTTTACTAGATTTTACAAAGATTCCTGTGTTTTCCAAGTCCCTACCTACCCCCTTCCCGCCTCCCGCCCACACACACAAAAATAAATTTTTTCTGGCTTTCCTGGTTTTCTAGTTGCTTGGCAAGCTTGTCTAAATACCTAGTATGTTAGGAGTAATGTTAAATTCTGTAACCAAAGTGTATTTTTCAACTCAATGTGAACATACATATGCGCTCACACAACCACCAAAACACAAAATTCTTGTTTTCTTTTTGCTATACAAAGATCAAAGGCCAATTAACTCAGTGATTCCCAAACTTTCTTATTTGTACCCCAAGAGGCATGTGTAGGATTTCAATGATTTCAGCGATGCAACACCGATTTTTATTAATTATAAAATATGTTTTAATAAAAGTACAATAAATCTGATAGATTACATGGATTTTGATGTTGCTTATACTTGAAGCAATATTAAATATAAGTTTGATATATATATATATTTTTTAGTTGGAATGAATAGCTTGGTTAAACTATAGCCCTGAAAAAGATACATGACTGGCGGCATTTGGGAAACAATGATATAAATAATTGTTGGCTGGTGAAGATGTAAACATAATAGTAAGAACAAATTTATAACTTTTTATTTATGCAAGCAGTGTAAAATTTAAGAGAGGGCAATTGTGGTGCTTGCTCCGAGACCCCCACAAAACCCCACAAGAAAGAAAACATATTCTTACTAACATGTTTGCTGAAAAGAAAGCAAGGAAAGTGAGTATGTTATGAGTGTTTATATGTAGTATTTATGTATATATCCTTTTTTCCTTTTACATTGTTATTATTAAATGTGTGTAAAATCAAACATTTGCTTGGTTTTTTTTACCTTTACTCAGACATACCATGATGTAACTTACATGGATTTATGAAGAACTCCACACTTTATGCATCCCCGAGGGCCCCACATATGCAAATCTAGGATTACATGAAAGTAAATCTGTTTTTTGATGTTTTAACTAAAATTAATAGAATTATACATTTAATAAATCAAAAGGCAACTAAAAACATATTGATTAATTAAAAAGTTTAATCTAAATACTTTTTCTTTAGTTTTAATTATTTTAACTACCTACGTTTGTTTTTCTCAGGGGGAAGCTTTTACTGACGCTGTTTATTCATTAGTACTTACACTATCACCCTTTGCACCTGGGAATCCTGGCATGCCATCTCTTCCGGATGGTCCGGGAGGTCCAGGAGGGCCAAGAGGCCCACTACGGCCTGGCTCACCACGAGACCCTTTGTCTCCAGGGGGACCTCGTACCAAGCTATCCGGGACATATGCAGAGTCACCTTTGCTTCCTTGAAGTCCAGGCGCACCTGATTCTCCATCACGACCCTGTTGTTTTTAGGAGAGATTAGTTCAGTTTAGAAAATAAAAGATAAATTAACCATAGTTGAAGATACAAATAAAAATGGCCAGTGGAGATATATATATCCACTGGCCATTTTTATTTATATCTTCATATATCTCCACTGGCCATTTTTATTTGTATCTTCATATATATCCACTGGCCATTTTTATTTATATCTTCATATATATATGATTACTGCATTTAATTAATAAATAAGGATGTAATATGGTATTTAAGATACTATAGGGTGATCTACACGGTGCTGATTTTGATCATATTTGCTGGCTTCTTTTGATGCAACCTTCATGCTTTCCCTGAGCGAATATCTGACTGCAAAATTTGCTAGCTGATAAACGTTTACACAATGCTTCTAAAGAGTGGAAAGTCACCAGTGTTTAGCCATTCTTGAGTGTCATGGCATAAAAAAAACTCACCTCGGATGTGCGTCTCAAACAAGGTTTGTAGCAAGCTGCCAGTCTCGCACATGAGCATTAAGGCAGACCCATTCGCTGGTCGCTCTTAAAAGCACTGATACGCCGCTTCTTTTGACACTGCTGGTAAAAGCAGCTAGTTATTCGCTTTGCGGGAGCGCTAAAGTTAAACATTTTTGACTTCTCAGCTAGCGTCTTTTATTCACTACATTTTCAATATTGTGACACGAGAGAATAAAAGAATTTAGAATCTTTAACCAGTGAATTCGCCAGCTTTTAAAGAAGCTTATTCAAAGCAAATAAAAGCAGCACTGTGTAAATCACCCTTACTTATACAGTTAAGATAAAATATGGATTGTGTACAATATGTGCACCAACATTAATCTTGACAGAGGGAGTCAGAACTTAATAATACAAGGCCTAGAAGATAAAATATTGTGTTATGTTGAACTCACAGGCACTCCCGGTGGTCCTGTTGATCCTGGCAGCCCATCCTCTCCTGCCACCCCTGGGAACCCTCTCTCTCCTGGGGGGCCACGAGGCCCCTGCAGTCCAGGTATGCCATCATCTCCACGGTCACCCTTGTCCCCTCTAGACCCGGGTGTGCAGGCATTACATCTCCCACCAGGTAGACCCGGAATACCACTATCACCTGATGGTGAGCAACATTACACTTCAACTGGTTCACTCGGCATAGCATCAGATATTATTTGAGAGATCCCCCATATTGACGACCTTCTAACATTTTTCACATCACAGACAATGCTCATGTGCACATATACTCTTTTCATGATCACCTGGTTGAAATCATTTATGCGGGGTTGGAACTTGAGAACTATATGTGAACTTCTGTCTTCAATCCAAGGCCGTAGCCGAGGGGGAGGATGGGTTGGGGGTTCAAACTTCCCCCCCCCCCCCCTCCCCGGGTTGGATTAAGATACAAGAAAAAATAGGGGGGCTT
>CABFOV010002002.1:51758-96981 GCA_902141375.1 Timema poppense
CCCCCCCCCTGAAATTATTGACTGGCTACAGCCTTGCTTCAATCATCACTTTTATCTCTAGCTGATTCTCATTATTCATACGTTCAGTCCACAAATACTAATTTTTTTGGTTGATTTTTTTTTCAACAATGGCATTAACTACTAACCATCCTAATTATATTTAAAAAAATATTTAGTCACAATACATATAAACAAATTTATTAAATTATCACTTAAATTAAACATCATATTGTAATAACTCCCTTTTACAGCATTAAGCAATAAACAGTTGATTTAGTGACGTACACCATCCTAACTTAACCTAACCTTAATATGTTCTATGTATTCAAGATTAGGTTAAGCTAGGATGGGTTATCTTCTTAAGCTGTATTACAATGTCATGAAATGTTTACAGTATTCTCACCATGTGTGGTAGTTTATTTGAGGGGAAATGTCTGGAATATTTTCAAGAAGTCTATGAACTTGAATGTGTGAAAAAGCAAAGGGATTACTAATTTTCACAATGAAATTTATTTATTTATATCTAATTCTAACTAATCTATTTTTAAAGTTCAGCGATGCTCCTTATCCTTTACGTAATGTGTTTTTTTTTACAATATCTCCATATTTTATTATTTTTTTAGTCATTAGACACTTTTTCATATGAAAATCCATCTAGGTGGCCAGACTGTTAACTGATGAACTATAAACTTCTAAAATAGGGGGTAGTACACAAATTAGTAGATGATTCTAGATTATTTTACAAGTACTGTATTAGCCCGAAAATAATGTGATTTTTTTCTTCTGAAAATTTCCTTTCAAAACTATACTATTATATGTCCAGCCTAACATCGTTCACTGATAAAAAAAACTGTATATCTACAAAGGTAGGCCTATATTTAGTATCATGCTGGAAATGTTTTGGCTGGTGGGAATCATAGCACACATATAATAATAACATCAAGGTAAAAACAGAGGGAGGATTTCCACCCTTGAGTGTCACTGAACTGGTAATTCATTAGGTCAGTGTTAGTTGGTGGTGGAGTCAGTTCTGTGCTACTGGCATTAAAAACTCAGCCATGGTAGATCTGCAAGTGAGTGATCGAGTTTAAAAGAAGGCTTACTTGGCTTTTCACATAAGCAAAGGAATAAGATGAATCTACATAGAGCTAAAACAAAACTGTGTCAAGTTTTTATCTTGAGGTATATTCTAGACATTTTATTTTTCATGTAGAAAACATTCAAAATTTCAGAGTCATATTATTTGCGAGGTCGTACTATATTTGCGCCAACGCGTTAAGTATGTGTGGATGAATCCTTACAATCCCTTACAACCTTTGAAATGATAATGAAACTAATATCCCCCCCCCTACCTATTTTTATATTTATACCACAGTAGCTTTTAGTTACCTTGAACATTGTTATCAGATAGGATATAAAGTACCATCTAGTGACACGTATTAATTAACCTTTCAATCCTGAAAACCCTGGAACTCCTGGCAATCCTGGCTCTCCTATCGGACCCACAGGACCTGGTGGTCCAGGAATACCATCCAAAGAATCTCCAGAGAAACCTCTTAACCCAGCATACCCTCGTTCTCCCTTGGAGCCCTTTTCTCCGTCTCTTCCAGGACTCTTCCAGGCAGACCATCGAGACCTTTCGGGCCCTGGAACATCACCATGGTTGCTAAAGGAGATTCTTAAGGCTCCATTGAATCATTGAAATGATACTACTGTGAATCAGTGGTGTGGTGTGGCGTGGCTTTTTTGTTAGGGTAAGTAGAGTTTGTTTATACTATACCTATGTTCTCATCGTTCAAATTCAGGTGTCAACAAAAATATATTCACATGTAAGGAATGTAGAACAAAACCTATATATAATTTATCAAATTAGGAGCAAGTATGAGAGAACATATTAACAGTTTAGGGTGGTATCAGGGCTGTATGCATGCAGAGGTGGGGAGGAAGGTTCAAACCCCTCCACTGAGAAATAAATTTACATTAGATACAACAATATCAATACAATGAGACGGGAACTAAAACGTTTCCAGCGAGAAACAATATTTGTAAGACTCCTACTTAATAATTTCTTCCCTGAAGTTGAATGTATATCTCGGAAATGTTGGGACAAGCTGTTGGTATTGATGTGTCATGAATGATTAAGTGATTTTTTTGTACATACATTTTTTTTACTGTCCCAATAAAATACAAATATTTAAATTATTTTTTATTACTTGAGGAAACATCTCAATAATATTTTATGTGTCTAACTATATCACATATTAAGTTGTATTGTTAACCAGTGAATTATGTCTAATAGTAATTTTTTACTATTATTGATCCCCCCCACCCCTTACAAAAATCCTGTGTACAGCGCCGGGTGATATGGAAGGAGGCATGAGTTAGGGACAACACTCTATCCAGTTTTTATAGCAAATTTTTTAAAGTTATTTTTTGGAAAAAAACCAAAAAATAATGCTTTAAGAGATATTTTAATTTTAATTTTCCACACATGATGATATCAACATTTCTTGAATTTATTTTCATGAGCATAATGAGATTTATGAGAACCCTTTTAAATGAAGAGCAAAAGTGATCATCAAATTCTAGAATGCCCATGGCAAATATTTAATAATGATTTAGTCTACAACGTGTATCAAACTAAACCAAAAAGTATCTACTGAAATTATTGCTATAAAAACGGTAAACACACTGGCCTTGAGTTCCCTTCCATCATGCCTTAAATACTTTTGCTCACTCATAGCAAAACTACTTGACACACCACTGATGTGTTGTTCTGTATATATACTCTGCTATGCCCAAATCTGGCCAATTTTAGATCTGGGCCAGATCTGGCATTTTTCCACATGGGACAAGATAAATCATAATATGAACATTATTTGCTACACGTTATCTCAAGACCTAATAACACAATTTTGATCCACTCTAACTTAAAATAGGTACTGCTAGGTGCTTATACTCTGATATTTATAGGAGGCCTTCTTTAGACGATCAACATTGATTGAAAGTCATTAAAACTCGGCATCCTAGAAATGTCTTATTTGGTTAATTCATTATAAAGTTATTTTATTTAGTTGAGGTATTTAACGTGCACTTTCTGAACCAACTGATTGTATCAGCAGCCGAGAATTTCTATGAGAAATTACAAAAACCACTAAGATCGACCGACCATTATAAAGTTAATCTTAGAAATTATCAAAAGCTTCCAGTAATACTTTCTTATAGATTCCTGTAAAATTTATCTTTACATCGTTAATTAAACAGATTAAGAATATTAATACAATTATAGCCCCTGTCTCTCCTCCATCGTTGTGACAACACATGAGTTTCCAGTTTTCAAATAATGAGGCTCCTATTAAAATCAGACTTTACATATATATTTCGCAACAACAATCACACACCAACAAATATCCCTCTCTACACCCCATTAAAACCAGAAATTCAATTCCAGCAGAGTATTATAGCTAAATTCTTAATTTCTAAACAAAAACATGAGTCTTGAAATAGCTTGTATTTAGAGACTTAAGAAGACTTCAAAACCAAAACAAAGATCTCCATCGTGTAGTTATTCATAGGTGAATGGTATTTTATAGGTCTACATAGCTTTTGAAGTGAGTCTATTTACCAAAAAACCAACAATATAAATTAAAAATTAGATAGCTTTATTTATCTTAGCATGCGCATATTGTAGTTTTATACTGACCATTATTGAAAGTCCCTTCTCTCCCACAAGACCTCTTGGACCTGGGGATCCTTGAGATCCTGGGAACCCTCTTGGTCCTTCCTGACCGGGAAATCCTGAAACACACCGGTAAAATAATACCTTGCCTCTGAATATATTAGGGATTGAGGCTCTCAAATGAAATTATCAAGTTTTTGCCACTATTTATGAATAAGACTATAAGATCTCGTTTTTAGTGTAAAATATATTATCTGATAAGGATGTATTTTTATTATAATAAGTCTCTAGAAAATAGGTGAAAGTAAGACTAGATATATCTTGATTTTCTTACAAATAGACATTTGAAGAACCTTTATAAAATACAAACATATTTTGTACGGCCAACATTAATATCAATTTAGTGAATTTACTATATTATGAGTGTTATTTTATGGTAATTGATAATATCTATTAAGTGACACCTTCAGGTAATAGGATCTGACATATTAATACATGAAAGTAGATATAATAACTTGTACTAAGTGTGAGATAGGTCAACCCATAAGAAAATTGAGGTATACTAGTGCCGTACAAAGGTAACTTTATTTCGGGGACCAATAATGTTAGTGCATACCCTACTTGGGACCCCCCTTTCCCGTTCCCCTAAGTAATATTCTGTCAACATAGTACAGATACTTGCCTTTAGATAATCAAAATAATAAAGGGTAAAATATGGTTACACACACAATACAGTTTGAGTCTATATCTAATGGCATAAAAGAGACTCAAATCAAGAGTTATGAGTCACCCACTGGTTGGTGGTACGAGTACATTCACACTACTAACTTGATCACTGTCAGATAACTTGTCTTTAAAATATATTAGCTATAATTTTAGATCGTGTTTACAATGCCAAAGGGTAGCAATTATAAGTTTTAGCTACTAAAAGAGATCAGTTAACTTATGAACATTAATCTATATTAATAAAATGAAAAGTTTGTTTGTCTGTCTGTATGTCATGAGTATTGCACGATATCTACCACACACAGAGGGCTGAAATTTAAAAAAATAGTAGCACCTGTGTACAAACATGTGCACCTCAAAGCTGGAATTTTAAAATTTTGACTAGATTTTTTTTAAATTCATTAAAGCCTGGTTTGAACGAATTAAAATGAAGCATTTTGTTTCTGTCTGGTTGAATCAAAGAAAAACTTTGACCAAGGCAGACACGCAATTCAACGCCAGGTACTTCTGCTAGTCATACGTAAATTGACTCTCCTATCCTTACAGTGACCCAATAACAAAGGTTTCTGGGGTGAGTGCCTTTCTTGAGCCCCATCTCTCTCACGAGTAGCAAAAGAGACCGATCAGTAAAATTGAAGAATCTGGAGAAAAGGGATGACATCTCTCTCCCTCTTATAGATTCAAGGTGATGTTTACCTGTGAGTCCAGGCTCGCCCTTGCTTCCCTTATCGCCAGGGAACCCTTCTGGTCCTTCTCTGCCTGGTTCACCGGGCCCTCCTTGAACACCTGGCGGCCCTCGTTGTCCTGTAGCACCTGGGTAGCCATCTTCCCCTTTAAGGCCTGTTGGTCCAGGGAAACCTCTCGGACCCTCCGGACCTGGGGGGCCTGGGCGTCCGGAGCCACCCTATTATGACAATATTAGTCAAGGAAACCGGTTAATAGATGCAACCTTTGAGGATATGATGTTCTTCAGTCATGGATGAGGCCAATATAATGAATTAAGGGCTTAGAATATTTATTTATACGTGCATAAATAATTAAAATATGTTAGCTATATCTCTTTTTTAATTTCAGTTAGTATATTTAAAATCATGGCTACTAACTCTGGATGCTATGAGGAGGATAGTCATGTTAAATGCACCTGCATTAGTGTGGAGAGGGGAAAACTACATGAATAAAACATCCCCAATCACTCAACCATCATTCAAACCTTGACCTCACTGTCATTGACCATCTGGTCAACCGCGAGCCTGAAGTACTTAATTTCAGTCATGTAAAATATAATCACAAAACTTTAGTTTTTGAGTACATTTAAAACAATTAGTAAAAAAAAAAGATAAAAACTGTCTTCAATTATTAGGAAACATCATTCTTAAATGTTCAATGCAAGTCACTTTTGAAAAAGTGTGGTTTGAAAAAAGACAACTTTTTTCCACCTCTTATGCACTTTTATTTAGTAAGACTTTCTGCAATAATAAAAAGAGGGGGTAGGAAAGCTGGGGAGGAGGAGGTGTCTTTCGAGAATACCCCCTTTCCCCTACCCTCCCTGGGCGTCCCTGAAACTTGGCACAAAGCTAACCTTGAAATTAATTTTTTTCATATTTATGAATAGCTCTTAGCATATATGGTATTGTAAGCTACAATTATTTACATGAATAAATAGCTATGGTTGCTTGATAATTTTAATTATTATTTTTTTAAATTTTTTTGTGTGCCACATCTTGCAACCTGTTTGCCTTATCCACACATTCAGAAGTAAAAGACTCACTAAACAACGAACATGCTGTGTGGGATGGCTCTATTAAAAAAACAAACCTTACAACATATCAAAAAACTTGGTTGCTAAAGAGCTCCAACATTTTCAAACTAAATAGAGAAAATTGATTTTTTGTTGTTGTCAAAGCTTAATAATTCCTCCCGTCACATTATTTAAAACAAACCTCACAAAGGGCTACTTACACCTGGTGGACCTGGCGGACCTCTCAGCCCTTGTGGTCCGGATGGCCCATCTCTGCCTGAATCTCCTTTGGGTCCAGGTCTCCCCGAGAGTCCGTCCAACCCGTCAGGGCCTCGATCTCCTTTCTGCCCAATCGGGCCGGATGGGCCAGCAAAACCATCTCTACCCTATCCACAAACATTATATTAGGATAGTCCAAGCATTTCTATATTAAGTGAACTTTGTGTAGGAGCTGCTATCAGTGGTAACGTGATGTGAACTCTGTTATCATAACGCCTGAGAAGTAAATGGATAAACAATGAAACAAAGATAAATAATATTCATATTGCAACACTTTATTGTAATATCTATATCAGGAGTCAGTAACCCTTTTGGGCCCTGATCGACTTAAAACAATCATCCATTATTTCTTCGCTCTACTTTTGCTTTTTATTTGGTCTATACCTCTTATATTTATTCCTTATAGACTTATGCTCCCACCTATAAAGAAAGGGATATTTAATAAATAAATTGTATTTTTTCAAATTATATTTTTTAGCTTTCCTATAACATTACAGATTATGGCCGATCAAGGTGGTTTTGCTCGCACTCAAATATTATTTGTAAGTACTAGATATATTTTCAGGTTTCCTTGAGCCATATTATACTCGTTGAGATTTGATAAGGCACTAAAAATTTACCACACAGACCCATAAAAAACTACTATTTTTTTAAAAGGTCAAAACCAATATTACAATGGGTTAAGTTATGTATGTTATTTATATCAATAAATTGAAGAGTTTGTTTATCTGTCATGAGTGATGTGTGATATCTTCCGCAAGCAGAGGTCCAAAATTTTAAAATTAGTAGCCCCTGTGCACAAACATGTGCACCTTGAAGTCAGAATTTTAAAATTTATATTAGATATATTTAAATTAATTGAAAACCGGGCCTGAAGAAATAAAACAAAGACTTTTGGTTCTGTCTGTTTGAAGCAAAGAAAAGTGTTGCCAGGCGTAACTCCAGCTACTAGAATATATAATTGCTGTTCTATAGCTGATTAGACCCAATAATTTTATAAGAAATGTTGCTTTAAAAAGACACATTCTAAGAGTGTCATATTTGCTTTGAGAATATTAAATGCCATACATGATACTATGGCTTGTGAATGAAAATCAATCAAAGGGAGAATATCATTTTATTGTTTTAGCATATTCACAGATTTTAAATTACTGTTATATCAAAGGAGATATGTAAACTACATTTGGTGGTTAGTTTACTAAATTTATACACGTGTCATCAGTGTACTGCTGTGAAATAATATAATCTACAATTAATTATTATATCAGTTAATTAAAAGGCTAAACAGATTGAGCATGTTGCTTCAGTCATTTATAAGTACCTATATACATTATTTATCTTTGCCAAAACCATAATATGATATACTTTTATCTTTTAATTTTTAATAGAGTTGCGTTGAATCCTCTATTTTACGAAGCTGAAGCGCCAATTTACCTTCAAATCCGAATCCAAATCTTGAAAAAAACTATAAATATAAGAGGAAATATAAATATAATAGAATAAAATAATATAATATAAAACACAAATAGCAACTAAATGTTAACATTCTTTATTATATATAATCCATTCATCATAATATGCATGTATTCACTTAAGTGTTAATTTACTGGTCTGGGGCCTAGTTATTAAGTTCATCCTATAATTATAATTGGTTATGAACCCCCAATAGGCAGTATTAGAGCTCTAAAACAAATTTCACTCGAAAAATTTAAAAACAAATAATTTTTAATGATTTGAGTCTCGAATCCGAAATTTTCTCGAATCCTTGAATTTAAATATTTTAAAGTATTTGAACACCCATTCCTAGTTTTTAATCAAAGTATGCTAAATTGGACCTTGAATGGTGCATATTTAATTAACAGAGATATTATAATATCCCTTTTTATACTCTAATATAGATACTATAAAGTGTTTTCCATTGAAAGAACCAACCAAAGATTATATATAGAAAGTTCCTTAAGGATGCATCATGTTACTCACTCTGGGTCCTGCAGGTCCCGGCAACCCCTTCTCTCCCTTCATGCCCAGCTCTCCAGTTACTCCAGGATCTCCGATCATTCCAGGTTCACCTTTATCCCCATAGGGACCAGATTCACCCTGGAACATAACACCCCAGCTAGTAGTGCAACTCATCACTAACCAGAATTTAAGAAAAATTATTGCAAAGGACACAGCGTATAAAAAAATTAATATCCATACTACTGTCGAGAAAATGTTCTGGACTAGCCTGAAAAAAATATTAAACATTTAACTCAACATGTAATGAAACGTGAAATAATAATAATAATACATTTAATGAAAATTGTTTGTTTAGCTATGAAGAAAGCTTTGGCTTGTTTAATTTTTCAAGCGCTATTTAGGAAGTACCTAATTATTTTAAGTAAACTAAAAACTATGTACATTAACAGCTATTCACTTAAAGGTTTATATTTTTAATTTAATTTAAATTATACAGAGTTTTAGTTGGTGCTTATAGATAACTGTATCTTACTCTGTCTCCTTTGTCTCCGGTATCACCAATAGGTCCAACCGTGATGCCTTTGGGCCCCAGCAGAGGTATGATTGCTCGACTACCATGAGGTCCTCGTTCACCTTTGTCTCCCTTTTCACCCTTCTTCCCTTCGTAGCCGACACCCATATTTCCCTTCTCACCCTTGTTCCCTAGCTGACCGCGAGGTCCCTGTTCACAAACATCCAAACATGGAAATCATTCAGAGTAAATAAAACATCTATAAAATACACAATTACACTGTGGTCACCCTGAAAGGTAGCAAGCTTACTTTGATATGTTACACTATGGCACTATCTTATAAACTGCGCCATAGTGGAACCATGCAAGGTAAGTTTGACACCTTTCAGGGAGGAGTATAAGTTCTCAATTTTTCCTTGTTTTTGTAGGAATCATTTTAATTAATATTTGCCAGAAGGGAGTATAGTAAACAATCTTGTGGAAAAGTAACTTTGTAATAAATGCATTAGTAATAAAACTCCCAGAGTCCATTGCACCCTCCGTTCAGCCAGTCACATATGTTTAAATGTGAACATGCCATATGTGATAATATTTAGAGTTTTATTAAACGAAGAGTGTGTGCTACATACCACAGGTCCTATATCTCCTTTGGTCCCCGTCTCGCCATAGCCGCCCTGAGGTCCTGGGTTGCCTGGGGAGCCCCTCACTCCATCTAAACCAGGTTCTCCTTTCTGACCTTTGGGGAAAATCCCTGCGTAAGCTGGTTCTCCCTTGGGACCCCTTTGACCAGGAGATCCGGGGAAACCTCTAGGACCAGGATCACCAGAAGCTCCAGGAATACCAGGGGGACCCTGTGGGATATTAAGAACATTTTTATAACTCGACCGATTCTAGGCTCTAGAAACAGTCCGACAGCTACAAACTTTGACAATCAGTAAGTGAGACTCTGTGAATATCTTAAGATTTCGTCTCACGGCCGATTTACTGGGAAATTAGATGTAAGATTATAAACATTTTAAAAAATTTATTTTTTTAAATAAGTACTGTTATTAAGAAAAGATAATTAGACTTAAGACTAAAGTATTAAAACAATTTATTTTAATAATAATTAGTTGAATAGTATCAAATACAATGAAAATTTATAATGAGTTCAAAAAAAATTGAATAAACATATAAAAGAATGAATGGTTTTAAAAATTAATAATTGAAAATATAGATGTTTAGTATAAACCATTAATAATGAAAATAAGACACCCTATAATTTAAGTTTTACAATATAGTATTATTTTTCTAAATAACTATTTCTCATTTTTTGTAAAACTCAAATTAAACTAGTTAATTTTCAACATGAAGGTATTATTAACGATTGTATTTAATACACATTAAATTACAGTAACAATTTTGTAATACTTCAGTTTAAAGTTTTATTACCTTATCTGTAAGATTATTGTCAACTATTAATCTTATCAAAGTGTGGTTTTATGCATTCTTTACTTGACAACAATCAAATTTGGTTCCATTTAATAGGTTTTCAGTATTTGAATAATTAATTTTTAACTTTCTTGTATTTTTTTAAAGATATGGTAATATGATTCCACTTGTGTCAATTTAAATGTTATTTTGAAGAATATATATATATATATTCTTCTTTTGAACAAGTAGTCAATAAAACATGAGTAATTAAAGAGTGGAAAACAATTTAGAAAAAACCACTCCAGTTCACCCGACCGAGATTTGAACATCAATCTCCCCGTCCTCGGCGGTCTAGCTCAACATGAAACTAGAGCATTAGCAAACTACACCACCGAGGTGGGTTAGTTTAAATACATATATTTATACATGCAAAAGTTAAACTGAAAAATAAATATTAATTTGTAATGAGTTTTTTTAAATTCACGAATGTGTTCTTAAGCTAATCCGTATTTTAAAGGTACTTTTTAAGCTCTGATAATAAAAAGATAAGGAAAAGCACATACGTCAGTTCCATTACAGCCATCTAATCCAGGCAATCCAGGAGATCCAGGGGGACCTTGAACTCCAGGAATACCATTAATACCAGGAAACCCAGGCATTCCCATTTTACCCTGAAACAATAATATTTCATTACAACTATAGATTTACTATCAATGATACTACTCAATGTGTTTACTTTTGAATTGTTCCATACATATTTTTTTTCCAAATAAATCAATAGGTATGCCTTTTTTTTTAAATTGTATATTTAGCACAAGTAAAAAGTTAAGGTGGGTATCTAGGGAACACGATTTAAAGGCAATGTTTTTGCAGTTTTTATCACAAAACCTTTTTTTTTTGCCCAAATAAATAAAATATTGCTCCTATATAGAAACATAAGAGTTTAATTTTCTTAAAATCTGATATCAACAGTTCTTGAATATATTTCGTGAGAATAGTGACATTAAATGATAAAAACCTTTTAACGAAATAGTTTATTTATTTTGGCCAAAAAATGGCTTTGGTACAAAAAAACCCTGCAAAAACATCTACCTTCACTTGCGATCCCTACAGTCCCACCTTAATCAAAGGGTGAGAAATGAGGAGAGTAGTAAATAAGAATTGTACCCGCATTATTATGGAAAGAATATGGGAAAACTCTGTGGAAAACCATTCAACGCACATCCCCGGGATTAGTACCCCGACCCCATCACCAATGGCAGCTAAGTGTGATGAGAGTCTAACCTCTAAGGTCACTCAACCACCATTTCGGGTGATGGAGTCACTTGTAATTCTATCTGACTATTTATTTGTATACTTTTTTTTTGCGCTTATCTGGGACTTATGGTCAAATTTTCATATCTATCTACCAGCTAGAAAAATTACAAAATATAATTAAGTATTCATACATCAGGTCATGTGATCTGCAGCTGTCACTTTTGACAGATATTATCAATACCTATACAATAACACAAATAAAACAGTAAAATGTTAGCAATGTTCAGGCAAATATATAAATGTTTTTATTTTTTTAAAGTTATTCTTATTAAAATAATACTGAGAATTGTCTGAACTAAGGCAACTGTGAATTTAAAAGACCTCTAAAATTCAACCGGAAGTCAGACAGATAACCTGATCTTGGTAAAAATCTTGAGCGCAGTTTGTCAGCCTCAAGCCCTGGCCCCTTCAACAGAACCTGTCTAGTCAACGGTTCTCTTACCCTCAGTTCCACTGATGTATCTGTCTGTGAATGTATAGATCCAATTATTAAGTTAGACACGTACCCTGTCTCCTTTAGGGCCTCTGGGTCCTTGCGGCCCAGGTTCACCCTTGTCACCCTTAGGTCCTAGAAGTCCTTCCATCCCAGGGAATCCTTGCTGTCCTTTAGGTCCTGTGAGTCCTGGTCCTCCGGGGGAACCCTGAAATACAGGACATACTGTCTGAAGAGAGAGCAAGAGCCAAACATAAAATGTTGATTTGTATTAGCTTTACCCAAGCTTATGCCCTGACTGGAAATCGAACTCAGGACTTCTTGTTTTAAGCAATGATTGTCAAAGTCTTACAGCTAGGAATAAAATCATTAGCATAATCATTCTGAAAAAATGCAGCTGGATAAGAATATCATTAATTCAAACTAATATTGTGTGAAGCTTCGAAATGTACAAATCAAATCTGAATCTTGTAATAGTTCATATCGGATATGAAAGTTCAAACTCAAATGGATTCCAGATTCTGATTCGATAAAATTTAATTCGAAAATTTGAATCTTTAGGTCAAACATTTGAATAATTTAAACTTTTTCAAGAAGCATTGATCCATTATTTGACTTGACCAGGTACACATTCTATTCTCCAATACTAAAAATCTAGTCATTATTTAAACGCGTTTTTTTTACCCTATTACTTTATTGGACTCACTTCAAAAATGAATGTATGTATGGTTTAGCTTAATAGTTGATTTGGATTTGACAATATTTAATTAAAAGATATTTAATTCAAATTTGATTGAAAACTTTTTAATTAATGAAATATTCGATTTTGAATTTTGAATTTTCACAGTGAAATACTCTATTTTGATTTGATTTTAACCATTTTAACTTTTAAACAATGAATTTTGATTTAAAACGTTTTCATTTGAAATATTCGATTTCAATTCGAATCAAATCATCTTCACTTTAAAATTTCCTATTTTGATTCAATTTGAAACATTCTCATCATAAAAACTATATTTAAACGTTTTAATGATGAAATATTCAATTTTGACTAGATTTGTAACCATTTTCGTTCGAAAATATTAGATTCGATTTAGTAAGCAAGTAGTCGGATTTGATTCGAAATTGAAAATCTTGGATTATCACATGTTTAATCCAGACTATAAATTTAGGGCAGTGTTACTCAAATTTTCGTCATTCGCATAGCCATGGACTAACATATTAATTTTTAAAATATAATAGTAATTAAATGTGCCCGCTAACTTGAAAAGTTTAAACGGTCGTTTCAAATTTGTGTAAATTTTTAGCGGTAAACTGAACAAAGCCGCGACAGAGGGTAAGGGAGGGCCACTGGATCATGTTAACATATGATTTAATTTGTTCATAAGACTTACTATTGTCAAAACATATTTTGTGATTAATAAAACTCAGTGGTACCTCCTTAAATCTTTCACGTGTCCCCGATGGTATACATGCCACAATTTGAGAAGCCCTGATCTATTTTTAAATCACAGTTTCGAAATTTAAATTGATTAACTTGCAAATTTCATCAGTTATGTTATTTACCTCCACACAAACGTCATTTGACGTTGAGAGGCTTTAGGCTACAAAATTCAATTCTTAATTAAAGACAGATAGAAAATGATGAATTCATAGTAACTTGTATTAAATAAACAACAAAGCCATCGTAAATTGTTTTTGTTGGAAAGGTCACTGTACAATCACGATATAAGTCGACTCACCCTTGATCCTTTCTCTGCGAAACATTTCGGTATGCAACAGGCTGAGCCTGTGCAGTTTCCTCTCACTCTCGCACCTGCCACGGGGTACGTGTTGTAACTGCTGCCAGGGGAATCTACTCTGCCTGAGGAATCTGCTCTGCCGTATAGCCCACTGGACGAATCTGTCCTGCCGTAGAGCCCGTACGAATCTGCTCTGCCAGAAGATTCTCCCCTTCCGTATATGTCTGAAGAGCCTGCTCTGCCAGAGGAATCGGCCCCTCCAGAAGATCCCCCCCTTCCGTAGATGTCTGAAGAGCCTGCTCTGCCGGAAGAATCGGCCCCACTAGAAGAACTCCCCCTTCCATAGATGTCTGAAGAGCCTGCTCTGCCGGAAGAATCGGCCCCGCCAGAAGATCCCCCCCTTCCGTAAATGTCTGAAGAGCCTGCTCTGCCAGAAGAATCGGCCCCGTCAGAAGATTCTCCCCTTCCGTAGATGTCTGAAGAGCCTGCTCTGCCTGAGGAATCTGCTCTTCCAGAAGAATCTACCCTGCCCGAAGATTCTCCCCTGCCATAGGTGTCTGAAGAGCCTGCTCTGCCTGAGGAATCTACCCTGCCAGAAGAATCTCCCCTTCCATAGATGTCTGAAGAATCTGATCTACTGGAAGGATCTGCCCTGCCATAAACGTCTGAAGAATCTGCTCTGCCAGAAGAATCTACCCTGCCATAGGTGTCTGAAGAGCCTGCTCTGCCAGAAGAATCTCCCCTGCCGTATGCGTCTGAAGAACCTGCCCTGCCATAGATGTCTGTAGAACCTGGTCTTCCGGAAGAATCTGTCCTGCCAGAAGAATCGCCCCTGCCGTAAATGTCTGAAGAATCTGATCTGTCGGAAGGATCTGCCCTGTTGGAGGATTCTCCCCTGCCGTAGATACCGGAGGAACCTGCCCTGCCGGAAGAATCTCCTCTATCGTAATCGTCGGAAGAACCTGTCCTGCCGGAGGAATCTTCCCTGCCGGAGGATTCTTCCCTGCCGTAGATGTCTGAAGAATCTCCCCTTCCGTAGGAATCTCCCCTGCCGTAGAGGTCAGAAGAATTTGCCCTGCCGGAGGAATCCGCCCTGCCGTAGAGGCCAGAGGAACCGCTGTTGTTGTAGTTGTTCTGCCAGTATTGCTGCAAACAAAACAAAATAAACATCAATAAGACTGAATGTGGGAACAAAGCTAACTGAAGGAACAGAGTTTCTTGGCGGAGAACTTCACAATTAGAATCATAGATACAGTCTGACTGACATCTGACTTTGGGAATCACTAATGAAAAAAGTGGAAATAACTTTAGTAAATGAAGGTAAAGTAAATTATGTTGTAGACTAAAAAATATTGATACTTTTGTCTTGAGTACGAAGAAAATTTGAAAGCTATCGGTATAGAGAACAGAAACTAACAGAGTTGAATTTTCGGTTGGGTATGTTTTTCAATTTTTTTTATTTAAAAATAGAACTTAGTTCACTTTCACTTTATACATTCTTACGTAATAACTGACAGAAAGATACTTTTTTTTTACAAAAATATAAACAAAAACAAACTTCTATGGGCTTAAAAATTGAAGGTTAGGTTTTTGTACGGTTGTTCGGTGAATTTATAAATGCTATAAAGATAGAGTTCCCGATGTCATAAAAAAAACTGTTGAGGTTTCCAAAAAATTAGATTTACACAAAAATCACAATGTCTGAACTTACGTTGGACTTTCTTATAAACTTTGTGATTTGAACTCTCAAGAAAGATGACCTAAGTAATACTTCAACCTACAGTAGCCCAATGGCTTCTTTGATGCTGACTGACAGCTCACAGCTGACTTCTGACAGACACCATTTAGGTATATACCTAAATTTTGACTGTCATAAGTGACAGCTGCTAAACACATGTTTTTGCAGATCATATGATTCGGCGTAGGGATAGATAATTTGGTCTGGTAACTTTTCAAAGCTGTCAACTGTGAGCTGTCAGTCAGCACCAAAGAAGCCATGGGGCTACTGTAGTTACAACTCGTTAAACCTACAACCTATGTAACGTAAGTAGTTGAACTTTGTTATGAAGTACAGTTTATAATAAGATTCTGGTGGAAAATGCTTTATCTAACAGTTACCAAATGTACTAAAGCTATTTTAATACGAACATAAGTCAAGTCATGGTATATTCAGCTATAAAGATTTCTCTTTGGATCTCAAGTTTAAATATCTCCTATAATTTCTCCTTGGATTTTAAGTTGATATTTTCTCTTTGGAATCAAGCTAAGACAGAAAACTGATTAATACTCTAGTCACAATAAATAGTACATTATATTCACAGAGAATAACCGTTGTTTACGCGGTCTAGGACGTGAGTCTTGCGATCATACTTTTTTTCATATACATGCTCTACGTAATCTATCGATATAATTTTAAATTGAAATCACTTGAGATTATTTAAAATTTAACAAAAAAACAACCTTATGAACAGCCGCCATATTGAAACGAAGTCAACTTTCGTTGAAGTTGGTCCACGCATTTTACAGCTATCGCAAATAAACATAGATATAAACAGACACATTAAATGCCAAATGGTCAAGTTAATACATAACCTCACTATGCTCAGTCAATAAAACTTGTAATATAGTAAAATGTATTAATGTCGACCACCAAACAATGTTTTTTTCTAAAATGGGTGTTTCTTACAACAATACTACTCCAACTTTTACTTTCAACGCTTGATACACAAACCCATTAGAAGATATTGTGCATATTGAATTACGTATATTTCTTCGGTTTATCTGTTTTGAACATAAACAATTATTTTAGCGATGCGCCTGGTAGGTAGAATGACATACCATACGATGTGTATCCAGGGTTGCAGATGTACCTGGCGCCCCAAGGGTGTATCTGCTACAAATAGCATAGGATCATCCATAAATAACGTAGCGCTGTTGGGGGGGATCTCTAATGTCTACATGGTGTTACATGGGGAAAGGGCGGGCACATCATAGTGTTACATAACACAGATATTATACTTTATAACACTATGATGTGCCCGCCCTCCCACCATGTGTTACATAACACAGATATTATACTTTATATACCCACCTCGGTGGTGTAGTTGGCTAACGCGCTAGTCGTGTTGAGCTCGATTGCTGAGGATGGGGAGATCGAGGTTCGAATCTCGGTCGGGTGAACTGGGGGTGGTTTTTCCTAAAATGGTTTTCCACTCTCCCTCCACGCAAATGCGGGTTCACTTCCTTTAATTCAACCTTCCCATTTCCTAATTTATTAGCGTAATTAGTACTTAACGCGTATAACCCGGACGGATAGTAAGACGCGGTGCTAAATAATAATAATAATAATTATACTTTATAATGTTAAAAAAATAATATTGTTCATGCTTTCACCGTTGATAAACAAATTTATAGAAACTATAACTTCCGATCCCGAGTCGTATTAAAACTGAGTCCCTTTTTCAGTGTGACTAAAGTAAGTTACATAACACAAGTTGGAAGATCATAAAATGTAAGGGAAAAGCGTTACGTGGTTCATGGATGACACCAAAGATTCGATTTTTCATAGATCTCTCTCTACCTTCTTGGGTCCTCCTCCCAATTTAGGGGGTTTAAAAAAAGCGCCATGGCGTCAAACCGCAATCGAGTCATACCGACAGAACATCCTCCATCTGTTGGCGAAGATACGAGGGTGTCTTGAGATAAACACAACGGTCCATTAATCTAAGTTTTTTTTAGGCTGAAGCTGCTAATTATTTATTCAAGTAGCTCCTCGATTTTCTTCATGAGGCTGAGTTGACTCTGTTCTAAACCCACTACTTCACAGAAAATCTGTTAAAGGTGGGGATCGAACCCTGGGTCTGTAGCCAGGAACTCTGACCACTATACCACAGAGGCGGACCCCATTCAGGGTAATGCCGGTATAATCTCTACCCCCAACTCCCCCAGTCACAGTCTAAGTGCCATGACCTCCCTCCCAGTAGTCGACGGAGGCCCCACTCGCGAACTCGGTGTGGAAGTGAAGGAATTGATCGTTAGATGACATCAGATCACAATGCGCACTTGAACGGGCCTAATTAAAGTGCAGGTCCAACAAGACAATCTGAAACCCAGGCACGTACTCTGTTTAAGACAACCCACAACTGGGGCCGGGGGATTCGTCCCACGCCCGCTTTTATTGATAGGATCCCTAGTTACACGGTCACTGTTCTAAAGGATCATTGCACAATACCCGAAGCTGCAGAGCAACTGTGAAATATCCGATATCACACGATCACTGCATGATACTCCGTGTTAAAAGGTACAATAAACCGTATTACACGGTCACTGTTCTAAAAATACATTGTATAATACCCCAAGCTGCAAAGCAACTGTGAAATATCCGATATCACACAATCACTGCATGATACTCCGTGTTAAAAGGTACAATAAACTGTGTTACACGGTCACTGTTCTAAAAATACATTGTATAATACCCCAAGCTGCAGAGCAACTGTGAAATATCCGATATCACACGATCACTGCATGATACTCCTTGTTAAAAGGTACAATAAACTGTGTTACACGGTCACTATCCGATATCCTAATGCCACACAAGCAAAGCACAATACCTGTGTGACATGATCGCTACATCCTACATATTCATTCAACAGGCTACAATTGACATTAGGGAAAGTACGGTTTTAGCGTCAGCAGTTCCATAACAGGCGTCACACTAGCCGACACAAATTCGAGTCTTTTGAGCGGCATGCCATAAAAGTTGTCTAGACTTCAAGCAAAACTTCAAGTACCTATTTTAATATCCTTAAGTACCTTATGGTGGGATTGAAGAGGACGCGAGAAAAGGCGTGTTTTTTCAGTTTTTGGGGCAAAAAAAAATTTTTTTTTTTGCCAAAATTAATCAAATATTACGCCAGTAAAAACATAAAATTTAATTATCTTCACATATTGATATTAGCAGCTGTTCCTGAAAATCTGACATTAGCATGGTAGCATTAACTAACAAACTTTTTAAATGAAGGTAAAAAGTTGTCATTAAATTCCAGGACAAACTTTATAGATATTTAAGAAATTTTGAGATCACCATATGAATAAAATTAAATTATATGTTTGTACTGGAGCAATATTTTATTTATTTTGACCAGAAAAAGGGTTTTGCCCTAAAAAAAAGTGCAAACATCTTGGCTTTTTCTCGCATACCCTTTAATCCCACCTTGAGGAGATATACCCGACCATGGGTTCTCCGTATTAATTTAGTCGTTTTATATTATTAATAATAATAATAATATTTAGCACCGCGTCTTACTACCCGTTCGGGCTATACGCTTTAAGTACTAATTACTCTAATGGATTAGGAATTGAGAAGGTTGGATTAGAGGAAGTGAACCCGCATTTGCGTGGAGGGAGAGTGGAAACCCATTTAAGAAAAACCACCCCCAGTTCACCCGACCGAGATTCGAACCTCGATCTCCCCGTCCTCAGCAGTCGGGCTCAACACGACAAGCGCGTTAGCCAACTACGCCACCGAGGCGGGACGTTTTATATTAAATCTTCCACCCATTTCATTTTGGCACGATCAATCAAAATCACCGTTTATGTAGCGCTTGTCAGTCACCGCCTAGCTCTCTCTACATAATAAATAAGTCTGTGACACACCGAGGAACTCTTTTAAATGTGTTCAACTTTAACCAAAGCCGAGAGTATTTATTAGTTAAAGAGGGCCTTACATTACGACAACAACAAAATTCATAGGGAAAAAATTGGTGATTGGTTGAGTCAGTTATTTTACAAATCCGAATCTGAATCTTAAGCTTGAAAAAAATCAAGAATAAACAATTAATAGTATTATAAAAGAATAATAGAAATAATAAAGGTTAACTTTTTTTTTGTTAAAATGCATTCATTTTATTATTCTTACATTCGGATTAAGTGTTAAATTATTGGTCTGAGGCCTGGTCTTTAATTTTGCCCTGTAATTATATTGTGGCTGAATCACTAATAAGTAGTATTAAAGATCTAAAACAAGTTCTAATTTAAAATTTAAAAAACATACCTATTTTTATTCTTTTTTAATCTCGAATAACATATTTTCTCGAATCCTTGAGTCTAAAATATCCTTTAAGTATTCGAGGGTCCCATAACTATATTAAAAAAACTTATCTAAAAAATTATTTTTATTCAGCCATTTTTACACACACACAAAAGATTCCCCCCATTGAAAATATTTTCTATTAAAAGCTATATTTATAAGACAAAAATAAAAAAAGTTTTTCTTTGAGACTGGTGAAGAAGCAAACAAGATGAAGGTAGTAACTTCCGTCTGCTCATCTTCACATGTCGTCTAGCTGTTTACTCAGGGAGAAAGACGTGGCCCGCAGCACACACTGCTGGACCAAAACACACAACATTCAGTGGCCCCTGGCTCGAAGCTACCGGTGCTACAGCACAGATGAACTAGTATGGATGGCTGGCTACAGGACTCATTCAGCCGCAGATTTGTTAAATACATTGATGCAATTTAACAGAAAATAATATGTTCTTCAGAGAAATGCCAAGTATTCGTAAGAAACTCCTCTCTAAAATAATTATCTTAATATAATATTGCATTACCTGCTAATCACCCGCTCTTCGCACGAGACTTTTTTTTTAGTATGACCATGTTTTCGTTCCCTGATTATCTTCAGCCAAAAAAATTAAAAATATTATTACTAGCTAAGATCCGGATCACACTGTCCGACTTACCTTAGCTTATGATATAGAGAGCTATGGACGGGCTAAATAGTAGTTTTATCTAACCGCCAGTCTTGCACGCCTCGGAAAACCTTCAAGTTCCTCCAAACCTAGCCTTGAAACCATCAGAACCTTAGATTCATTCAAACTCAGCCTTGATCGCCTTGGAACACACTCAGGTTCCTCCAAACCCAGCCTTGAAACCATCAGAACCTTGAATTCATTCAAACTCAGCCTTGATCGTCTCAGAACACACTCAGGTTCCTTCAAACATAGCCTTGAAAACATCATACCACCATTGGATTAATTCAAACTCAGCCTTGATCGTCTCAGAACACACTCAGGTTCCTTCAAACCTAGCCTTGAAACCATCAGAACACCCTTGTATTCATTCAAACTCAGCCTTGATTTCTCAGAAAACACTCAAGTTCCTTCAAACCTAGCCTTGAAACCATCAGAACCTTGGATTCATTCAAACTCAGCCTTGATCGTCTCGGAGCCAGTGTTGCCAACTTAAATAAAATGTTAAAAATAACAAATAAAAGCTAGTGGAGATTCTAGATTTTTTCTAGCTGAGAGAAAATACCTAGAATTCTTTTTATATTGTTTTCTAGATTTTAAAGTAATCTATGTGAAAGGCAGGTAAATGCCAATTTAGTTTGGCACTAACTGCTCTTGGGCTCCAATAAAGCGTGCTCTAAAAGTATTATTTATATTAATTATAGATTGGAGTGTTTAGATTATTAATGTGCAATATTTAATTCGAGTCAGAAATTTTGGTAGGTCATTATGTTTCGAGTAATAAAAGGGACTAGACTTTTGTTTTCTTTGAAAAGAAACCCTTTTGTTAGAAAATACATTAACATTAGAAAGTCAAGACATATTTAGTTGAAATCTAATGAGAAATGAGATCATTTTGGTCCCCTCCAGCGGTATTTTAGTGATGTAAGTTAGCAACAGTGCTCGGAACACTCTCTGGAGACTCCGCCTGGCCGCAGAAGACCAGAGGAACGCCGCGGTTCGCACTCCTGATGCACGTGCAATGTTTACACTGGAACAAGCGTTAAGACAGTCGAGTTTATTCTAGTCTGGCGCGAGCAGCCTATATTTGGCCGAGCGGCGTGCGTTACACGTGCGAGACTTTATCTGCACTCCCCTCACGTCACGTGTCAAGGGGAACATTCCATTCGAACCCATCATTCCCGCGGGTTTCGTATTATTTATTAAACTCCTGGAATACTCGTGCTAGACTAAAGTATGCTGTTGGTAGAAAGACCGCACTTTTTTTTTGTCACCGTATCTTGGGAGCCCTCCCTAAACCATGTAACGCTCTTTTATTACCCTTTTTTTTACCCTCCCCCTCCAATGTAACACCGTGTAGACATGTAGCCTGACCCCTTCCTCCTTCAACCTGGACATCAAGAGTGAATGTCATTATTTCGGACGCGTAACAGTTGGGCCACGGGACACCTTGTCCCAAAAGTTCATAGCGTAGTTGGGCCACGATCACTGACCAGGGTTATCGTCATAGCTTGGTTGGGCCACGATCACTGACCAGGAGGCTTATTGTCATGGCTTGATTGGGCCACGATCACTGACCAGGAGGCTTATTGTCATAGCGTAGTTGGGCTACGATCACTGACCAGGAGGATTATAGTTATAAGCGTAGTTGGGCCACGATCACTGACCAGGAGGATTATCGTCATAGCGTAGTTGGGCCACGATCACTGAACAGGGTTATTGTCATAGCGTAGTTGGGCCACGATCACTGACCAGGAGGATTATCGTCATAGCTTGGTTGGGCCACGATCACTGACCAGGAGGCTTATTGTCATAGCTTGATTTGGCCACGATCACTGACCAGGAGGATTATAGTTATAGCGTAGTTGGGCCACGATCACTGACCAGGAGGCTTATTGTCATAGCTTGATTGGGCCACGATCACTGACCAGGAGGATTATAGTTATAGCGTAGTTGGGCCACGATCACTGAACAGGAGGATTATTGCTATAGCTTAGTTGGGCCACGATCACTGACAGGATTATCATCATAGCTTAGTTTGGCCACGATCACTGACCAGGAGGATTATAACAAATAATAGACCTGCGGGTAAATACGAATTCGGCTCCACCAATCTCTTTGCCTTAGTCTAGGTTAGGCTTGTTTAGGTTGGGTTGGGTTGGACTAGGTTAGGTTAGATTAGCTTAACATTTAGTCTTACTATCCATCACTTGCTGTTTTTCGCTCAGCTTGAGAGTCATTATAACCATCCTAAATTGAGTGCCAAAACAGGTGGGGACGAGTTAGTACACTAGTACGCCTTGTTTACAATTCCCAAGAAGGAACTTGTGGACCAACTGTAATGGGGGGGTTATCGCTAACCTTTTAAAAGCAGGTGAACTCGTGCCCCAACTCTAATACGCACATTATTTCTTAGGGGAGATTTTATAATACTATAAAGATTTATCTGATTACCAAACCCTTCCTTCACCTCTGACAAGACATCTTGTGGATGTGGGGAATGCCAGGTCTCCACCGTGGTTCGGATTCCACGTTAAACTGTAGGTTCTCCATTTCATCTCACAATCACCCTACCATTACACATTAGCGTAAGTGCGTATAACCCGAACGGGTAGTAAGACGCGGTGCTAATAATAATAATAATATAATACTATAAGATTTAATACAACTTAGAATCAAAAGTTATCTATACGTTTGTTTACTAATTGTGAAAACACTAACGATAATATTATTTTTGTTAACATTATAAAGTATAAGATCTGTGTGACGTAACATTGTGACGTATCCACCCTCCTCTAATTCAACACCATGTAGACGTTCCAGCTCTCGCCTCACCCCTATTAACAACGTTGCATGGTTTATGGATGACCCCTGAATGAGATCGAACATGCTATGAACTATTTTACCGCGAGTAAGATATTTGCAGATGTACCGTACGTCAGTGGTCCGGGTAACGCGAGAAGCTGTGTGTCTCGGGTCCCCTCCTATTCCTAACGTCCCGCACTATTATTCACGTCACGCCACTGCACAGTCTTGTCAGCACGTGCGTGAAATACCTCCCCTCCTCTTCTTCGACACGCCAGACTTCACAACCTAAACCATGATTTTCATAAGGAGCCCATTTTCAACCACCAACATTGATTGAAAGTCAATCAAATTTGATATTCTAGAAATAAATATATATTATTTGATTTGTTAATTTGAACTAACGAAACGTTTCACTGTTGACAAGTGAAGAATTCACTTCGCGATAAGTGTTCTGGTTCAAACGTTAATTGTGTGTTTAGCATCCCGGTTTATTGGACATGAGATAGGCCTTTAGTAGCCAATGATCCCAAATGTACTGTGATACACCCCCCTTGTGCTCCCACCGTTTAGTTGTGGGGGAGGGGGGATAGCTCCCCAAATCTTCATATTATCATAATCCCCCCACTGATGTATCCAAGACTACATGACTACTTCACAGGTATTATCTGGAAAGAAGGAAGCAGCCAGACAATGAACCTTGATCCTCTTATGAATATGGGCTGGTCTTGTGGAACCGACCCTCAATTCTGTCGGATGAACATTCTTGTTGCTTGGTCGTGTCCCGCCCAGAGCTGGTACAGTCGTCAGCCGGAGAGGAGGCGAGGTAAAGGGCGTTAATACACTCTTATATTTACTTCCATATAAGTTATTTAATCAAATAAATATGATGACCCGCTCAGATGGTCGAATGGTCTAATAATGAATCACTCTCGTATTATTATTATTATTATTATTATTATTATTATTATCATTATTAGCACCGCGTCTTACTACCCGTTCGGGTTATACGCACTTACGCTAATGTGTAATGGTAGGGTGATTGTGAGATGAAATGGAGGACCTACGGTTTAACGTGGAATCCGAACCACGGTGGAGGCCTGACATTCCCCACTCTCGTAATAAAGTGGACTGCTGATGACGGGGAGATTTCTGGCTGGTGTACTGAGGATGAATTTTCCTGAATGGTTTTCCACTTTGACTTCACGCAAATGTGGGTACATTTCCTTTGAATTCAATCTTACTCGTCCCTAACACATCAGCGTTATTAGTACATATGCATATAGTCCGGACAAGTAGTAAGATGTGGTGCTTAAAAAATAGATTTAAAAAAAATCAAACTCTAACGTTCCATATTTTATAAACATTTACAATATTGATCATGCACTAGGAAAATAAAATAGAGACGTTTGAAACATAAGAAGCAGTTAAAAATGCAATACCTAGTATGAACATAATATTTTCTTTTATCACAACAATAATAGTATATATATATTTTTTTTATTTTTTCAGTTCAAAAGAAGTATTATTCACATTTTGTTGTAATATATTAATGTTATGGAGTTTTGTCGTCAAGTTTGTTCTAAAATTATTTTGAGATATGACACTAGTAGGTTGAGTCTAGATAAATTTCATATTTGAAAATGTAATGTTTAAAAATTATGTTTGAAGTTCATTTTTTTTTTTAATTTATAAAATTATTAGATACCCTCTAGTCTTAACAGATTATATAATTATTTCCCTATGACGTCTTCCATAGCTAGATTAAATTATATTATATTTTAATTATTTCATTTAGCACCGTGTCTTACTACCCATTCGGGTTATACGCTCAATTCTATTTGAATGAATACCATTTAAAAACCAGCCAGTTTTTGTGGCTAATACTATACCCTTCGTATTTAATTGTCTAATTACAATTTTACCCAAAATAAAATATTCGAAAGAAACAATCGCATATTCTTTCTCAAAATGAATATTGTAGTTTGTTACACAATTTAAAAAATAAGATCTACCAGTTATTCCAAACAAAATCGCCTGAACCATATCAGTCATCTGTAAACAGCCCTTAATTTTAAGACTAGAATCAAAAAATAATAAAAAATGCCCTAGGGTATAAAAACTCTATGCCATAAGCGTAGCGAAGATGGTGCCGACTTCTGCAGATATAAGGAGTCATGTAGTCAGCACAACAAATCCTCCAGCTGATAGACTCAGTTTTTTAGACCGGAGAAGCTACTTTTTCTTTTAAGTAGCTCCTCATTTGTCCTCAGGATGCTGAGCTGGTCCCATTCCAGACCTAAAACCCACTTCTCACCAGAAAATCTATAAACGCCGGGGGTTGAGCCCGGGATACTTGTATCTGTAGTCGGGAAATAAGACCACAGAGGTAGCCTCTTGTGGTACGACCAGATAAAATCTAACTATCAATTTTAAACTAAATCTAGTAAACTGTTTCGAGACGGACACTGTTAGACCCTCTTGTTTAGGTTCGGGTGCTCATAAAACGGAAATATTCGTCATCATCAAGCGCGAATTTAAAGGAGGGGCACAGGGGGAAAGTGCCCCACTTTAGGTAGATTATTTGATATTTTTTTTAGACTAATGGAAGTGTGGGTAGGGGTAGGGGAAGAGAGAGGGTTTGGGCAGTGGGGTTTGGGCAGTGGGCTTTGGGCAAGGCAATTGGCAAGAAGGACGCGTGTTAAGGAAAAATATGTCTACCAACTCACGCAAGTGTTTCTCCATTCAATATATCTGTGACACCTCCCCCCCCAACACCCCCTTTTAACAATTTATAAATTCATGCTTGGTCATCATAGTGAGGTGAATCATTTAGACGATTACAATATTTTCTTTATATTATGATAAAGTAACCATTTAAAATCAATATTATTTTTTGTATTTAACGTGCAATTTCTGAACCAAGTAATTATATCAGCACACGACTTATAAATTAATTTAATTCTAGAACAAACACAACACTCAAGCCCCCGGCCATTAATTCATCACTGTGAAGGGGAAAAAAAAAACATTTAACCAATGATACATTTCTCTACCATCGAACCCAAAACACTAAGTTCAGTAAGCCGACACGCTACCAACTGAGATAAGGTGTCTGAACCAATTTAAAATCAATTCTCAAACCTCTTGTGAAGCGTCCTTATAATTATTAACTGTTTGTGTCTGAAGCCGAAGGTTATGGAGTGCGTTGCGTAGTCATATCATCCGATAGCTCTTCCACTTTGACGATGGATGAAAGTGAAATCAAGCGCAAACCACCCCACCCACGTGACTAAATTACCCGGCTGAAAAATCCTTGAAGACACGTGGAGACAAGGGCAGCGGCAAAGTGGTAGAGGGAGCCGACTACAGCTCTACGGGGTCCCTAGTTCGATTTCAGACTCGAGTTTCGGAGATAATATAAAGTTTGCAATTACTGGCGCCTTAGATTAAAGTAGCAGGTGACCTGGTGGTCTAGGTGTAAGGTGTCAGACTTCTATGCCGGCGGCCGGGGTTCAATCCTCGGTCCTGGCAAAGATTTATCTGATTACCAAACCCTTCCTTCAGCTCTGACAAGACATCTTATTAATGTGGGGAATGCCAGGCCTCCACCGTGGTTCGGATTCCACGTTAAACTGTAGGTCCTCCATTTCGTCTCACAATCACCCTATAATAATAATAATAATAATAATAATAATAATAATAATAATAATAATAATAGATTAAAGTAGGTTGGAAAGAAACATGAGCTAAGGTTTGCAATATTATAATCCTTATATCAAAAAACCTTTTTTGGGGGGCCAAAATAAATAAACCATTGCTTCAGTTGATACGTTAACCGGCCCCGTGGTGTAATGGTCAGGGCACCTGGCTACGAGATTAGGGGTTCCTGGTTCGATTCTCATCTGGAAACTTTGTGTAATTATCTTGAAAGGGGAATGACACCAATGGTCTCCAGGGTTTGGTTAGTTAGGCTTAAGTTGGGTTTAAGGGCCAGTTTCATAGTCAAATTTAGTACGCCTCAAGTGCGGCGCTACACTAAATACAAGACCACACCTACCTAGACCAGAATGGAATGGGCCAGTTTCCTATGCGAGAACCACCCATTCCATTCTGGTTTAGGTAGGTGTCGTCTTGTATTTAGTGTAGCGCCACACTTGAGGCGTACTAAATTTGACTATGAAACTGACCCTAAGTGTTTCCACTGGCTCTACACCCTCATACTCAGTTTCACCCTCACCTCATATCATCGGGACATGGAAAGAGCCTCCACGGAAAGGATGTACGATCAGTACATTCATGCGTCTCCTGGGCAACTGTACATTAGTACTGATTAATCTTACCATTACTGGGCTACAAATAATGTAGCTTAGACACGCAATATTATTAGTAGATACGTTTAGTATAATTTTAAAAATATGGTAAATCTTAACAATGTTTTAGAACGTGTCTTGAGCATCAAAGAATTCGAACAAAACTTTTCCCACTCATTTATAAAGATTCTGGTCAAATTTTATAATGATGATGCCTATTCAAATTGTTATTTTGACAATAAATGGGTGACCCTTCTCCACATTTCTTTACGCGGTGATAAAAAAAAAAAGTTTACAACACGTTCGTTCGTCATATCGGCGGTGAGGTCTTGTACCTTGCGATCCAAAAGGTGGCAACGTCGCGTCGCTGCCATCCGTAGACGAGAGAGAGAATGTCCCATAAATCAACGGGTAATTAGGTTGAGTTGGAACATGTGTGTATAGTGCCGGGAGGCAAACACTGGGATTACGAATAAATAGTGGAGGTATGAAGCATTCATCAAGAGGGGCTTGGCCCCGTGCTTTTACCCTTCAACAAGGTACGGTGGTAAGGAGGAACACATTCTCTACTCTACAACATGTAGCGACAAACATCGGACCTACAACAATACATGAAGGTAAGGAGGAACTCAGTCTCTACTCTACAACATGTAGCGACAAACATCAGACCTACAACAAGACATGAAGGTAAGGAGGAACACGTTCTCTACTCTACAACATGTAGCGACAAACATCAGGCCTACAAGGCATGAAGGTAAGGAGGAACACAGTCTCTACTCTACAACATGTAGCGACAAACATCAGACCTACAAGGCATGAAGGTAAGGAGGAACACATTCTCTACTCTACAACATGTAGCGACAAACATCAGACCTACAAGGCATGAAGGTAAGGAGGAACACATTCTCTACTCTACAACATGGTCTACTACTGAGCTAATGGTCTCTGCTTTGATTCCCGGTAGGGTCGAAAAATGTATCATAGGTGAAATTAGAATTTCCACTTTCACAGTGATGAATTAATGGCCGGGGGCTGGATGTTGTATTTGTTCTAGATTAGATTAGTTTATAAGTCTTGTGCTGGTATGATCAGTCGGTTCATAAAGTGCATGTTAATTAAATACCTGCGAATAAAATACAAGATTAATAGTAAAAACTATATTTTTTTAGAAAAATAAGCAGAAACAAATGATAAAATAATTTTTTTAAATGCAAATAAATACATTATATTCCCCTAATACTATCAACATTAGGTATCGAGAAATTACAGAAACATAAATTTGTGTAATATTAAATTTAATCAAATATTAGTCAGATTTTGTGGAGTTAAATAAAATATAAATATAGACACTTTATTTAAATTGGTGGGTCACCAAAATATGTTTGTTAATTTAAGAGGGTCGTGAGCCAACGGAGTTTGGAAGCCAACGCTAAAAATATTTGGACTAAAAAGTCTACCACTGTGTTATTGGAGCAGTCGGCAAAACTCTTTTCTAGCGGACAATGCTCTATCAAGTTCAACTCGACTAGTTAGTCTTGTTTCAATTGCTCTCTGAAAAAGGTGTTGATGGATGTTGGTATTGAAGCAGGTAACTTCATCATCCGATGTAGGACCATCAGTCATTGTAACTGTCAGTTATTATCAGAGCGGTGGGTTCGGTAGGACGAGCCATAGACTCACCTTCATAAATGGTTAAAGTGCATTCATTATTAGTAATAACAAAGTGACTGCAGTAAAATGCTCATATTTTCTAAATTTGTAATTTTTCCTAATTTTAATGTGCTTCATGTTATTTTTAATGTTCTAATGCCTTGTTTTTAATATTTTATAAAATATTTTTCATTTTACCAAAATATAAATTTATATTTTTAACGACTCTCAATTCTAATAAACATATATATATATAATCTTATATTATATAACGCTCCTTACTCCAACTATTTTAGAATGTTTTCTCAGTGGTTAACGAGGTTGGCCACAAGTCTAAGGAACCCTGGTTCAAATCCGTGTGATGCTGATGGAACGTGAATAAGTCAAGGCTACAGATTTGTCCTAAATTTCATTAGTGGATATCCAAGAGCTCGGGCTTGGTGTAAAGTAATAGGAGTACTCGTATTATTTGAGTTAGTTTGTAAGTCGTGTGTTGTAATCAAATATTAGGCTAAATTGTATAAACATATTTTAATTTGGCCCAATAAAAAATTAAGGATAATCAACCGTTTTCAAACAATGAATAGATTTTAAAAAGTATGAGTTTCTCGAGTTTATGTAGTCAAGTTAACTAATTGGATATTTCTTTCGGATTAAATTCCATCGAATCCGAATCTGGGATGTATTTGGAATTTGAATTTCGAATCCGATACGAATATTTTAAATATTAAGCTTTGGAATTAAAATTAAAATACGAATCTTAACAATAATTCAGACTAAGATTTAAATACTTCTCAGCATTTTATAGATCTAGTGTGTTGGCGTGAATAAAATGTGTGAATTAAATACTCCATTTTTTAAAGTGTTTTCCTTACACCACGTCTTACTATCTGTTCAGGCTATACGCGTATTATGCTAATGCATTAAGGATTATAAAGGCTGAATTTAGAGCAAGTGTGTATGCGTTTGCGTGGAGGGGGAGTGGAAAACAATTTGAGGAATAAACCTCAGTATACTCAATCAGGATTCGAATCCCGATCTCCCTGTCATCGGCAGTCTAGTATATTGCGAGGGTGTTGCCTTAGAGCTTAGACCATGCAGCCTCCGAAGCAAGTTAAAAAAAAGTTCTACTTAAGAGTTTTCTCTTTGCCTCCAAACGGCTAAGCTAGTTTTGTTTTATGATAATTTATTTCCTTATAGGGACTGAATGCTCATTACTTTATAAAGACGTTTTATTTTACTGTCGTCTTTGTCTAGGGAGGATTGTTTTGTTGTTTTGTTGCGCGGTCGAAGAACCCGCGCGGTAGAGAACGCCAAGTTATACAATCGAGGCGGTAATAAATGCGTGCATGTGAACATGTGGAGTTTTACGGTAGACTTGTTGATCATCGTTTTGCTAGCATTTGCCACGATAATGAGAGCTGATAGTACGTGTTTTCACGGTCAACGTCGCACACAAATACACATAGCGTGAGCCCTTCATTGAAAAAACAAACATAATTGTTTGTTAAGAGCAGTGGTGCACCCAGAAGGGTGCAAAATAGTTTCAGTAATATCAGTAATAACTTAAATGATATTAAGCATAACTAAAATATAAAGCGTTAGCCATGTGTTAGTCTGACACCTTAGATCAGTTGGTAGCGTGTGCGTCCACTGAGCTAAGGGTCCCGAATTCGATCCCTGTCATGGCAAACAAAAAATCATCATTGGTGAAATGAAGGTTTACCCTTCCATAGTGATGAATTATCGGCCGGGGTCAGATGTTTTGACTGTTCTAGATTCAAGTTAGTTTATAAGTTGTGTGCTGATCGGTTAAGAAAGAAGTACACGTATACATATATCAAATTTAAAGTAAACTTTTAAGACGAGTTTTTATGACTTTATATTTAAAAATACGCATTTACACACATTTAAAATGCCTCCATAAAATCCCAAACTGTAATAAAAAGTACAGAGATAATAACTACTATACATTGTGTATAATACCACTTAAGTGATTAAAATGGCTGCCCTTAGTTCCTATGAAAAAACACGTCCAAATAACTTCTGGAGGCATTTAAAATTCATATATATCCTTGGCTTTTAACAGCTAGGAGTAGGGGTGTAAGTAATATGCTCCATTGTTAATAGAAGCCGAGGTCCTAATAGTGGCAGGGTTGTCTTAATTGTAGCCAGTACACGGGGCATTAAGAGAATGTTTCATGGGCCTCACATTACGCCATTTTCCTATAGTCCGTTTATGTTATTCAAATCTCCTGACTTCAACTCCGGGCTGAGATATCCTTGTAATTCCCACACTTTACTTCTTGGAAGGGCCGTGTCACTCAACCAGAAGCGTGATCACTACCCTTCAGCTATCGGAACCGTGAACATCGGGAAAGCCATGTGTATTTGGTTGTAGCCTGGAGCTCCAATTGTAGCTGGAGGGAAAAGCAAAGTTGTTAGTTGCAGATACTATTAGGTCAAATACGGTGTAAGTTATATATGTACATAATGGGGATTGCCTGGACGAGTATTGTATCCAAATGGTAGCAATCACCATAAAAACGCAATGGAGAACTTTCGAACATGACTAAAACCTGATTTTTGTTCTTGAGAGGAATATGGTCACTGACCAACTTGATCTCTAGTCTTGAGTTCAAACACCAACTATCTGCCCTTACATGGACCTAAGAGGAAGATGGTCACTGACCTACTTGACCTCTAGTCTTGAGTTCAAACACCAACTATCTGCCCTTACATGGACCTAGTAGGAAGATGACTACCGACCTTCTTGACCTCTAGTCTTGAGTTCAAACACCAACTATCTGCCCTTACATGGACCTAGTAGGAAGATGACTACCGACCTTCTTGACCTCTAGTCTTGAGTTCAAACACCAACTATCTGCCCTTACATGGACCTAGTAGGAAGATGACTACCGACCTTCTTGACCTCTAGTCTTGAGTTCAAACACCAACTATCTGCCCTTACATGGACCTAGTAGGAAGATGACTACCGACCTTCTTGACCTCTAGTCTTGAGTTCAAACACCAACTATCTGCCCTTACATGGACCTAGTAGGAAGATGACTACCGACCTTCTTGACCTCTAGTCTTGAGTTCAAACACCAACTATCTGCCCTTACATGGACCTAGTAGGAAGATGACTACCGACCTTCTTGACCTCTAGTCTTGAGTTCAAACACCAACTATCTGCCCTTACATGGACCTAGTAGGAAGATGACTACCGACCTACTTGACCTCTAGTCTTGAGTTCAAACACCAACTATCTGCCCTTACATGGACCTAAGAGGAAGATGGTCACCGACCTACTTGACCTCTAGTCTTGAGTTCAAACACCAACTATCTGCCCTTACATGGACCTAAGAGGAAGATGGTCACCGACCTACTTGACCTCTAGTCTTGAGTTCAAACACCAACTATCTGCCCTTACATGGACCTAGTAGGAAGATGACTACTGACCTTCTTGACCTCTAGTCTTGACTAGTTTCAAGCACACACTTCTGGAACTTCATAATGGTTGCATGGGGGATGTAGGGGGGCATTTATTGTTCTCTGACTTCCGCAGCTTTCATCGCGTATGTCTCAAGAGTCCCTTCCCCCCCTCTCTCCCTAGACGAAGGTCGCAGATAACAAGAAGGGTTGATTCAACCCTCCACGATCATGACAAGGAGGAGGAGGAGGGTAAAGGTATAATAAAAGGATCAGTAGGAGGAGAATGTTTTTAATCGAGATTAAGCCAGTTGGTCTGGAGGTTTGAAATAAACAGAAAGAGGGACAGGGGGAGTAAGAGAGAGGGAGATAGTGTAGACTCTTCGCTATCTCGTAAGGAATATCGAACAAACCATTGAATTGAATACGAAACTTTATTTAATGTTCCTTTGTTTATTTCAATGCTCAATATCGATACAGCTTCGTCGATTGTTGGGATCTTAAGTGTCCAGGGGTAGCAGAACGTAGCTTTCTGAATGTCATACATTCGTTGTGTAACTGTGGTTCTGTCGTTTTAAAATACATTCGTGTACAAACGTGTACACACATGTGTTTAATATCCATCCGGAGCAGTGCACATACTCAGCCCTTGGGCTGGTTAGTGTCGCCCGCCCTCACCATACGGGAATAAGCGCAGGGAGCTCCTGAAAGTGCGGTAGTTTCCCGTTGATTTCCGAACTGAATTTCTACGAGCATCATTAGTGAAAGTAACGACCCTGGGGCTGGGTTTTGTGTCTGTTCTAGATTTAAATTAATTTGTAAGTCGTGTGCAGAAAGAGCTTACATATTATGTTAGAAAACTATCTAATACAACCCGCCTCGGTGGCGTAGTTGGCTAACGCGCTTGTCGTGTTGAGCTCGACTGCTGAGGACGGGGAGATCGAGGTTAGAATCTCGGTCGGGTGAACTGGGTGTGTGTGTTCCTAAATGGTTTTCCACTCTCCCTCCACGCAAATGTGGGTTCACTTCCTCTATTTCAACATTCCAAATTCCTAGTACATTAGAGTAATTAGTACTTAAAAAGCGTATAACCCGAAAGGGTAGTAAGACGCAGTGCTAATATTAATTAATTAATTATCTAATATAGGGCGCCTACCTTTCAGGGATATTTTATACGCCATAATCTAAATAGGACTGATGACTCTACTTCCCCTCTGAAAGATGTCGTGCTTCGGATCTTAATCGATCGGTAAAAAATAAATAAAATAAATTCGTTCACCTTGTCTAGGTTTGAACCCATGAATATCAGGTCGTGGGGGTGAGCACTTTATCCCAAAAGAACTGAAAAATATTATTTTCTGCAAACATATTTTTAAAATTAATCTTGCGATACCGATACATAAGACAATATTTCAATACAAGTGCGATATCGATTCTTTTCTTCCGATACCACATCGCTAGATGTGTTTCGAGTCTGGTCTGTGCCTTAGGTCCACGGATACAAATCATCGAGACCACCTGACACCTAGGCGGGAAAATCAGCGGATGTTGACGTTCCGCGAGAGTTCTCAGTTATTTTCCTTGGATCCAATTTCGCCCGAGTGGCAGCTTCGTGGAAACAAAGGTCTCTACAATGATATCTCTCTGATTTGTACAAATAACGAGACCTCAGAACCTCCGTGGCTGCTGTCCTGAATTGTAAGCTCATCTCTTTCGCAGTGAAGATTGCCTCGCAAACTATGCATCTGCTGCAGCCCAATTTTCGTCATAGAAAGAACCTTATCTGACAGCTAGGAAAGTTTCTAGATTTACTTCCAGGCGTTCATACGTAATGTCATATTATCTTCAGCTATCATGTTTATAGATAATTTAATAGTCTACCTATAAATAACACTAACATTACACTAGGTGACATTTTATCAATGTGGTTGACAACAAAATATGTTTGTATTTTCTAAAAGTTTATACAAATGTTCATTCGCAAGAAGTTTTAATTTACTTTCCAGGCTACCGAATAAATATTTTCATTTCCATAAACCTGGTTTGTAAATTGATTATTAATACTTTTTTTCCTTCAATTTTTAAAGACCTTTTTATACAAAAGAAAACAATGTACACGAAGTTTTGTTGAAATATAAATAAATCAATTTTGTTTCGGATTTTTTTTTGCCAAATTTGAAAATATTTATCAATATATTTTAAACCAATTTCAATGATTTTTAATAATTTGCCAGTCCTTAAAAAGAAGGCATACCACTTTAAAAATATATATAAATAAACACTTTGTTCATTTTTCTGGCAGCAAACACTATTTTAGAAATCCTTCTTTAGAGCTTTGTACACTCCTGATTCTAAAATTTTTGTCCGAATAAAGATATAAAAAAAACACACACACACACACACTAACCTTAGGTGTTCCGGTGAGTGTTTACTGTTTCAAGTTTGGTTGAGATCCGTCCATTAATTCAAAAGTTATAAGAGTACACACAGACACGCCCATCAAATTGAAGATAAAATTTTAAAAAAAGCTTTAAAAACTGTAAAGATATGGGTTTAATTCACCTTCGTAGTGTCGTTCCTCAAATGTAGAGGGCACTAAACTCGGCTGAGACGCATGTGACCAAAACCTCCCCGACCTTTCACACTTTACAGCGCGTAATCTTCAGTGACAATCTACCTCCTTACAGACCGGGACAATAAAATACCTGTTGTAGCCTACCTTTCCTTTCTTTCTTTTCTTGATACAATCTTACATTTGAATAATCTACTCCGCGCCTTGACCGTTAATTAAAATAAAGCTTGGTGGACGTGTCTTCAACGACACGGCTCGCGATGGTCAGGGCTAGGGATGGGAAACATGTATCGATACGTTACTAATATCGATATTTTCCTTTAGATAACAATACATTTCTACTAGATAACTGAGGAGGTCGGAGCAAAAACATTATAACACTCACTTAATGAAAAAATGTATTAGCACGGATTTCTGGTGGCTTACCTCTTGAACTACAAGTGATTTTTATAGTCAGTCGATATTTTGAGGATAGCAAATATCAGTGAATATTTTATTAATTTTTTTATAGCTAAATTTGAGGATTTTTAAAGACGTTTAAATAGTTAAAATATCCCAACTAAATCTACGGAGGTTATCATGATTTTGCCCCTACCCCTTCAATTCTTATTTGATACTTTTACTCATATGAGTACTTACAACACGGTATGGATAAAGAAAATATTAGCACTACGTTTTAAGCCTCGAGTCGAAAGAATCTAACAGGACTCTTTTTTTCTTAGCAACCCTATCATTTGAGCTTTATTAATAGAAAGAAATCGTGTGGAAATGTGACATTAACTCATATTCAACAACATTTTAAACATATTTTCGGAGTTATAAGACTAGCCACGCTGAAAAAAGGACTACTATTTAGCGTTCCTCCAACAAATACAATAATGTTTTGATAGGCTCACGACCGAAAATCTTAAGATATTTGAGAACTAGCAGCGAGCTTACCTCTCTTAACCTTGGAGATAAGAAGTGACGTAGATTTCTTTCTCCTCTTTCTTAATGACACGACTAAGGGTGGTTGTAGGTGAAAGGAGAAAGAGAGTATAAACTTATTATTATTATTATTATTAGCACCGCGTCTTACTACCCGTTCGGGTTATACGCACTTACGCTAATGTGTAATGTTAGGGTGATTGTGAGATGAAATGAAGGACCTACAGTTTAACGTGTAATCCGAACCACGGTGGAGGCCTGGCATTCCTCACATTCATAAGATGTCTTGTCAGAGGTGAAGGAAGGGTTTGGTAATCAGATAAATCTGTGCCGGGATCAAAGATTGAACCCCGGCCGCCAACACAGAAGTCTGACACCTTACCCCTAGACCGTCAGGTCACCAAGTATAAACTTAGAATCGAAAAATAATTCCAGAAAATGACAAAGGCCAATGTATCTTAAGCCATCTGGCTTCACAGCGATTTCCTCTTTTTCGCTGACCGAGGCAGCCACACCGTTCGGTTTGGATATATATATATATATAAAAACTAATATGTTAGTGAAGAGAAGGGATGAATTAATATAAAGTGTACCCACATTTGTGTGGAGGGAGAGTGAAAAACGAACCCCGATATCACTGTCACCAACAGTTTATTATATTGAGAGAGTGACGTCATTTAGACTATCCGACCACTGAAGCGGGCATCATTTGTTTATAATCTGTGTGAAGTAATTGCAATATTTTTAGCCCACGCTTTGATGACCTGATTAAAAGTTCCTGCTAATTCTTTCGGAAAAGATATTGACACATAATTATGTCCTATACTAAAATCTTATGATTGCATTATTATTATTATTATTATTATTATTATTATTATTATTATTATTATTATTATTATTAGTGATATAATACACGGCATGGAAAAATGTTCACTATAGTGAAAAAGTTTTATCTATTGTCACTTCAGTGGATGAATAGTCTAAGGCGTCACGCTCGTGTTAGACTAGACTACTGATGGGAAGATCGGGGTTCGTATCCCGGTTGACTGTACGGTTTTTTTTCCAATTTTTTTTTTTCATTCTCCATCTACACAAATACGGGTACACTTCCTTCAAATTCAACTTTTCTAATCCTTAACTCATTAGCGTAATTAGTTTATTAAGCGTAAAACCTGAACAGTTAGTAAGATGAGGTGTTTAAATAAAATAGTCACCGTGAAAGGGTAAACCCATATTTAACCGATGTTAATTATTTCAACCATGTCGAATGACACCTTAGACCATTCGGCCACAGAAGAGTGCTTCACAGTGATGAATTAACGGCCGGTGGCTGGATGTTGTGTCTGTTATAGATTTAAGTTAGTTTTATAAGTCATGTGCTTATATAATAAGTTGGTTCGGAAAATACACATTAAATATCTTAAATAATAGTTTTGAAAAACAGTTAGGCTAAGGTTTAATTAATTAATTGATTTAAAGTTTTCAAGTCTCCCCTCCCCCTCCCTCTTCGCCCATTAAGAGTGCAATTCACACAGTAGTACAACAGGACAACCTAACACCATTAATCTCAATGACTGAGTCGGGGGTAATTGAGGGTGGTCCATTAAACCAGCCTCTGCCTTGTTACCCAGATCATCGGGAGAGCCACGAAAAGGTCGCCGGCTGGTAAGTGCGTTGTGCCCGCGCGCAACAAGGGCACAACGCTCGCGTTCTTCATTTATAAGATGTCAACGTTTGATCGACATTCACACTCGAGCATCAATTGTTTCTGTGCTATTTCTGGGTCATTTTAGTAAAACACCTTCATATTGCTCTATCTTTCCACCATTTTAATTGTTTCCTTCCTTCACCTCTGACAAGACATCTTGTGAATGGGAGGAATGCCAGGCCTCCACCGTGGTTCGGATTCCACGTTAAACTGTAGGTCTTTCATTTCATCTCACTATCACCCTACCATTACACATTAGCGTAAGTGCGTATAACCCGAACGGGTAGTAAGACGCGGTGCTAATAATAATAATATCCATGTTTCTGCTGCATATGTGACAATTGGTACAAAGTATGGCTGTACAACACTTCCTTACACTTCAAGGGCAATTATCTTGTCCATTTCAGCTCTCTTACACACCTTACACTCCACTCGAACCATTTGGTTTAAATCTACACCTGTGATAGCACAGCGTAAGGCGTCAGTCTGGCAAATAGACTGAATAGCTGGTGATGTGGAGGTTGAGTTTCGACTCTCTACTGGGTGAAAAGAAGGTGGTTTTCCACCGGCTGATTCATCATGGTGTTTTTCTCACCTTCTTTCATCGTAAATGCTGGTACCCTCTAAATTTTCCTTCCCTCATAAATTAGGTAGTTAACAGATCGATTACAGGCTCACACCATAGTTTTTTTTTATATTAAAGCGTTTGATTTTTTTTCCGCCTCTTAGTAACCGGATGGGCTATAAGTATAATATAACTACGCTAATGGGGTAGGGATGAGTAATTTAGAATTTTAGAGGAAATGCTCAAGCATTCGCGTGGAGTCAAAGTGAGAAATCATTGGGTGGGAGGGACACCCTAAATGGACCTGCCCGGGACTCGAATACCAATCTCCCTGTGACCAGCAGTCCAGTCTATCTCGATAGTGACGCGTATAGACTATACGACACACCGAAACGGTTTTAAAAAAAATGAAATTGTTCGTTTGCACAAGTAGATAACATGGACATGTCTCACTGTTGCAGAGAGCTGGTATTCTGTCGGCTAGCCTGTACAATTAATAGGCGACTGAGAATAAAGGCGGCTCAAATGCAATACAGTTTGTTATCGCGTTACATGGAGTCGTTTTACTTGTTTTATCTCGTACGGAGGAATGGTACTCACAGAAGAAGCTTTGCGCTTCATCACTATCACGGAGGAAACAAGCGGAAACCAGCTTCGGTGGTCGGAATGCTTAAAAAAAAAAAGACCTAGACCAAGAAGCTCATTCGAATGAAAGCAGTTGTTTAATATTTGTTTTTATCTTCTTACTATCTGTTCGGTTTATATTATTATGCACTGATTACGATAATGGTTTTAGGGACGTTATATTTATAGGCAATATATTTGCGTGGAGGGAGAGTGGAAGCCATTTTGGACACCCCACTCCCCCCAATCAGTACATCCGACCGAGATTCAAACGTCTTCGGCAGTCTAATCTACTGCGAGGGTAGCACGTCAGACCACGCGGCCAACCAAGCGGGTATGATGAAAGCAGTTCACTCCCTGCGTGTTAATTTCTATCCATCTAAGAAATGTTGTCAATCGATTGAGCGTTATAGTATCGACGTCTTGAGGTCAACTCTCGCAATAGACTGGACTGCTGATGACGGGTAGGTCGTGGTTCGAGCCCTGGTAGGGTGCTCTGAGGGAGGTTTCTACCAAACGGTTCCCCCTTCCATGCAAATGTGGGTACGCTTCGTCTTAATTCAATCTTCCTCCTCCCTAACATTTTTTTTTTAGCACCGCGTTCTACGTTCAAGTTATTCACCTATCCACCAATTGCGGTAATGGGTTAAGGATAGGTAAGGTTAAGTTTTAGATTAAGTGTAGCCGAATTTGCATAGAGGTAGTGAAAACCATATTGGAAAAACTACCACCCATACACTCAACCCGGATTCGAACCCTGATATCTTAGTCCCGGTTTCGATCTGGGTTTTTTTTCCCCCTACATTTGGTTATCCTTATGAGCCACTTATAAATATCAACATTTAACAACTACAAAAAGAGTTGAGGTTTTATGTGTGTTCAATTATCTTATTTAACTAAAAAACAAGAAAAGGGGATATTAAAAAAGACTTGCATCAACATTCGCTTAGGAAGACAATGTAAAATCAAAACATGGATAAAAAATCCTTAATGTAGCCGGTCAGAATCTAACTAAATCTAAAGTAAGTCACTGGCTTTGGTGGTCGAATGGTCTAAAGCGTCATTCTCGTAATATAATGTACGGCCGATGACGGGAAGATTGTAGTTCAAATACCTGTTGGGAGGTTTTTAAAAATGGTTTCCCACTCTCTGTTCACGAAAATGTGGCCACACTGCATCTAAATTCAATCTGAATAATCTCTAACACATTAGCGTAAATAGTACATAGGCATAGAGTCCAAACAGGTAGTAAGAAAGACGTGGTGGTAAAAAAAATGTACATATTTATTCAGTGATATGTCCGTTAAATGGGCCTACAATTTCAAAGAGACGGGTTTGTTAAAAGTTTTCGTTTGTGATTTCACAGAGATGATCTGAATGGAACTTGTGTGGAACGTCCATTAGGAGACAACAATGCACTCTGCGGGGTTGTGGGTCATGTTGTGTTATCACGACAGGCACCGGAAGTGAGTGAGAAGGGCAACATCTCATACTCATTTCCGGCGAGCTACTAGGCTAAAGGCAGATGAGAATACGGGGTTTGCCTATCGGATAATGGACCATTCTCAGGGCTATATCGAGGTCACGATATTTAGGGGCTAGTTTAAGGTTAACATATTTGTTGTGTTTTAAAATAAACCAATGAGTCGAAGGTATTATTTTAGAATCTTAAGATAAGCTCAGGATAAACTAAATATATGGCCGATTAACATATAAATAAATTTTTAATCAGTTTTATTAGTTTTTTATTTAACACTGAACTCTTTAACAAAAAGAAAACAGCCCTTACAAACATTATTAGTTAGTCTCTAGATTAGTTAAAAGTGGTACATTTTTAACTTATTGTACTGCCTTTTTATAATAACCTACGCTTATTTGTTGTTCAATTTTCATATACAGAGCCGTATATATAGCATCTAGAAGAGCTACTAGATTATTTTCACGTATCCATATGTAGTGTCACGTGATCTGCGGCCGTCCCTTTTTGATAAATATTTTCAATATCTATAAAATAGTACTGATAATACTATAGGCCTACTAATATTGCACTTGTGGGCTACATCACTCGTAGCCCAGTTTGTGGAAAGATCAGCCAGTACTAATGTACCGTTTACCAGGGGATGCTCGAATGTACTAATAGTACATCCTTTCCATGGAGGCTCTTTCCATGTCCCGATTATAAGAGGTGATGGTGATGGTGATGGAGAGTATAAAGGTGTGGAACTAGTGGAAATATTTAAACCTCATTTAAGTCTAACTTACCAAAACCTGGTGACCGTTGGGGTAGTTCCTCTTTCGGGAAAAATACCCCAGAAACCAGCCAGGACCCCTAGGCTCGTAGCCAGGTGCTACACCGTGGGTCCGGTTACTATTAATATTGTTAAATGTCATACATTTTGGTCGCATAAAACAAAGGTTTGTGATTTATAAAAGTTTCTTACTTTAAAAAGTGTACTGTAAGTGACCTTGGTATTTTAAATATTATCCAAGCAATATATTTCTAGATCAATATTGAAATAATATTAAATCCATCGTAATTGTTAGAAAAAATATTGAAAGGTTTGCGTTTCCAATGTTTACGTCTTCTATCCAATAACTTATTAAACAAAGAATGCAATTAAAACTGAAACTAGTTTTTCAATCCGAAACAGGTGAGCCAACCTACACGCCCGAACATTATGCAAACTGAAAAGCAGAATGGGACCACACCTCCGTAAGGTGACTTCATGGCACTGCTATCCCTGTTTGGGAAACAAAACAAAAAAATTATTCATGACGTAAAACAGCTGAATACTTATACGGTGAAGATGATGTCAGGTAAAATGTAGCGTTAAATATGCTCGCCTCCTAAATAATATATACGGCTGATAGTTTTTTTAGTAAAATTAAAAATAATATATTATTAGCTGTGTCTACAAAAATATACAACAAAAAATCGATCATAATAATATTTACTAGCTATATAGTTGATAAACCTTTCTAAAAAAAAATCTAAATTGAATTTTATTGTCCACCTTTACGTTTGAATACTAGGTGGACGTTTCTAAAAGGTTGATACTTGTTACGCTTTAAATTAGTTGTATGAATGTGTATTCGCCGAGTCTAGTTTTATAAACGCACTTAACCTATACCATGATTTTCTTAGAAATGTATAGTTGGAGCAAATTTTATAAAATAAAAACTTTTTTTCTAGTCAACCTTAATGACGTTTCTAAATTGTTTAAGTATTATTTCATAGTTATTGATAATATCTATAAAAAAATTACCACTGCAGATCAGATGAATTGACGTATGAATACGTGAAATAAAGTATATCTAGTAAATTTTACGAAGGCGTGTCAGGGTTTAACGTAACTAGCGCCCGCACGCCAGTAAATGCAACCCGGCGTACTAAAGTGTTAACAATGTTGCCTAGCACAACTAACTCACGGCGCTAACCTCACTTGTTTCTCAACTTCAAAAATCTCTTAAGGATGTCTCTGTGACCATTTCAACACTAGCTGCCACTCAAGCAAATTTATCTCTTTACCTCTCAGCATACTCTAGATAAAGCTTGTGTGTGTAGAGTGGATCTTTTACCATGGTTTATCGTCTACTCCTGATCTTTTTTTTTATTTCTGTTGAGGCGCATACCCCTCCTGGAAGCTTTTTTTGTCACCGCGTCTTATTACCAGGGCTATACGAATACGAACTGATTATGCTAATGATTCAAGGATGAGGTAGAGCCGAATTTAGAGTAAGTATACCCGCATTTGCATGGTGAGAGTGGAAAATAATTTATGAAAACCCGCCTTACCCTCAGTCCATCTGACCAGAATTTGAACCCCGGTCTTCCCATCATCATCAGCCCAAACTATAGTGACACCTTAGTCCAGGGTTTCTCGAGGTTTTGGTGACGGAAGAACACCAAAATGGAAGTTATGTGCACAGGGGGACGACCAAGACGCTGGAAGTATAGGGGGCGGGGGATAGGGGTTGACAATAATGCAGAAAACAGAAAGGACTATAGGCCTATATTCAAGACTAAATTTAATTTATTAATTTAAATGTTGAAAACAAATATATAATAGATACAAGATTCCAGATTTATTAATAATTTCTTATCAAACCTATTTATAAATTAGATTACACACACATATTTTTTGTCTCTCTATAGAAATGGTAGACTAAGCATACCGGTATATGATAATTACTCTAAATGGGTAGGGATGATGATTGCGGATAGCCTGAACAGTTAGTAAGACGTGGTGCTTAAAAATAAAGTAAGAAGAAGGTTACAAGCATTTGAGAGGTAATTTACCAGCATTTGAATGGAAGGATAGTGGTAAACAATTGATGAAAAACTACCCTCAATAGATCTGGCGGGGGTTCGAGCCCCGATCTGACCATCTAGAGCAGGCTAGTCCAACACGAGAGTCACGTCTTAGACCACTCAGCCACTGAAGTGGGTCTTATTATTATTAACGTATTTTCATTTAATTTAAAGCTGTTTCTTGGAGTCATAAATGCAGAAATGAATGTCAATACCACTCGATACTTGTCAACAAAGTCAATTGCCGAAAATATATGCCCAAAGAATGAAGGTGGATCCCAAACATTCTTGCATACAAATCGTAGTTCAAGGCCACTTCATTTCAACAAAGGAACTAAACCACTTTTAGGAACGTATTTCCAGAAGGTTTCGAATAAAAATAAGTGACTCGTAAATATCTATAAATGAACAAAATGAAATTTAATGTCACAATCTCGCCATTTGATTTTGAGAGGTTTAGATTATAATTTTTAACTCCAAACTCTTAGAGAGCGGAATTAAATAAGAATGTTAAAATGGTAGAATCGTGTCAATAAAGTTGAGTGTAAATAATTTGTTCCTCGTCTATTTCGTGGATAACCCCCCCTACTTTTCCTAAAACTTAAACACTTTATTTGTATAGCCTAATTTTAATTTTTATCCCTCATAAAGGTCATCACAAATTCCAAAGGTCAAAGGCGTGCCCCTTGCGCCTCCTCCCCCCTTGTAGCATTCTCTCTTTCATTCAAGATGGTTGATACCTTCTTGAACTAGTATCACAGATGTATTCCAACCGTGTTAATGCCAATAAAAATGTTTTCAAAGTTACTCTATAGTGAGAGTATCGAAAGAAATACAACTTTTATGTCAAAAAACAGTTTAGAGAAAAAAAAAATCTTAGCTGCTGAAAAAAAAGGCGTTAGGTAAATTGCTAAAAATTAAGTTAAGTGCGTTGTGCAAGAATCTTATTATTATTATTATTATTATTATTATTATTATTATATTACTGCACGTCTTGGCTACATCCTTCGTAGCCTTGTTTGTGGAAAGATCAGACAGTACTAATTTACCGTTACCTTAGAGACGCCAGACTGTACTAATAGTAGTACACCCTTTCAGTGGAGGCTTTTTCCATGTCCCGATGAGGTGAGGTGATGATTATAGTGATTATGAAGGTGTGGAGCTAGGGGAAACACTTAAGCCTAACTTAGGCCTAATTGACAATAACCTGGTGACCGCTGGGTTAATTATCCTTTCGGAAAAAATACCCATGGTACTGGCCAAGAATTAAACCGCTAGGCTAGTAACCAAGTGCACTGACCACTACACCATGAGGTCAGCTATTATTATTAATAATGCTGATAAAACTTATACTTTATAAATACATAACACGTTGAAACCATTGTCTTATACTTCACTGCAAAGCAAAGTTAGCATTTATTTTAACTAAAATAAAATATCACATTGTTTTATTCATTATACTCGCCATATAATCAGACTCTAGAATATACATTTTTTAGCACCTCATCTTACTACCCGTTCAGGTAAAATTATATATTAATTTTAAAATCCCCCACAAGGGTTTGTAATGTTACCTAATATTTTAGTACTAATTAATAATAATAATAATAGGTGACCTGGCGGTCTAGGGGTAAGGTGTAAGACTTCCGTGCTAAGGGTCCGGGGTACAATCCTTGGCCCCGGCAAAGATTTATCTGATTGCCAAACCCTTCCTTCACCTCTGACAAGACATCTTGTGAATGTGGGGAATGCCAGGACTCCACCGTGG
>CABFOV010002003.1:0-28269 GCA_902141375.1 Timema poppense
AGATAAATTTTTAGTTGAATAGCACATATAACTCATTTTAGCAAATTATTGACTTATCCCCTTTTCCCTGCCCACCACGGAATTTTCTTAGCACGGTGATATCAACAGTTGTTGAATATCTGTCACGAGCATAGCGGCATTAGATGACACACTTTTTAAATGAAGAGAAAAAGTTGTCATTTAATTTCTGGAAACTATTTCTGAAGCAATATTTTATTTATTTTGGCCAAAAATAGTTTTGATAATTATAAAAACTGCAAAAACACTTAACCTTTCTCGCGTCCCCTACATCACCACCTTTTTTTTGGAACACTTAACGTAACTTCAATAAAAACTAGTCAATACTTTCTTGTTTTTAACTTTTTGTACTGTTGGACCGGGTGTGTAATATATTTTCTGGCACCGCGGCAAGTACCCAAAGCCAAACAGTGTACCACAAAAATGTAAGCGTGTTAAGCGTGCCGTGAACTTAACTAGACTAGATTACCGGTGACTTGGAGGTCAAGGTTCGTATCTTGGTCGATTGTCCTGGAGATTGTTTTTCTAGAAACATTTAACACCCCCCCCGCTCCCCCTCGCTTCACCCTAGTGAGGGTACGCTTTCTTAGATTAATCCGGTATTTAAGGCCGATTCACACAGAACGTTAAGCTAAGCTAAGATTTGCTCTTCTAACTTTTAGAAAAATAGTGGACCATGTGTTTAAATGTGTTGGTTCACAAAGAAAGCTAAGCTAAGCCTTGCTACTCTGCGCTATGTTTTTTCCGATTGCTGGCCGGGAAATTTTTCCATCTCTCATCTTGAGCCATCTTATGTTGCGCATGCGCATAACGGAACTTGGGCACAGTGTTGAGCATACGCAGTGCTGGTTTGGTGAAAATAACCAAAGAAGTGTTGAAGTTTTGTTTTCAGTTTGTTTCACGTGTATTTAAGAAATATTCTACTTAGGTTGTATATGTAATAAATTATTTTATATTAAAGTGGAAGCTTTAATTCGACAAGTCAAACCTCAACCTCCTAGATTTTATTCCTCTTTCAAAACAGCTGATAACAGCAGCATCTTTTATTCCTCAGTACTATCATCTGAAATTAAACAAGACCTTTTGGAGAACGTCCCCATGGCTACACTTCACTGGAGTAGACCAGAAATAAACAACACTGAATTCTGGAATGAATATAACTTAGCTTAGCATTCCGTGTGTATCAGCCTTTACTCTTGTGTTGAAACAGTAAGTAATCCTGATATGGTGAGAACCATAGTAGTTTTATATTAAAATTAAAGATCGACCAAATGCTTAGTTTGAAAATGTGAGTGCAGGTTGAGGTAAATAATTTTTGTGGTTTTATTGACAAAAATTTTTCTCTGAATAAATATTATTATTATTATTATTATTATCACCACGTCTTATTACCCGTCCAGGTTACGCTTAAGTACTAGTTACTCTAATAAGTTAGGAATTGGGAATGTTGAATATAGAGGAAGTGAACCGGCATTTTAGTGGGGGAGAGAATGGAAAACCGTTTAGGAACCCCCAGTTCATCCGAGTGAGATTCGAACCTCGATCTCCCCTACCTCAGCAGTCTAGCTCAAAATGAAACTAGCACGCTAGCTAACTACGCCAACGAGACGGTTATAAATAAATAAAAAGTTATGCTTCAGTAGATATGTTTCGTTTAATTTTACACACATATTAATCTCAACTATTCTTGAATATTCGTTAAGCGCTTCACAGAATTTGGACAGGACTTTTTTTTTCTTCATTTAAACAGTTTACGTTCAAATGTCATTATGGCCATTACAAATATTCAAAAACGGTTGAGATTATAATTACTATATAATATGTAGAAAATTTAATTAAATCACTTTACAGGAGCAATATTTTATTTATTCTAGCCAAACTTTTTTTTCTATAAAAATTGTAGAAATAAGGACCCTAACTCCAATTTCCTTTCATCTTTAAATGTAAACATTTAGTGCCGTAGTGAAACTAAAAATAAACAACTATAAAAACCGAGTGAACATTCTTATTTTCTAGATCCGGATGTTCCCACGTAAATCGTGCAGTAACCTAATACATCTAGTTAAAGTGGGGGCAAGTGGGTCGACCTTGCTCCATCCAGAAGGTAGGTACCATGAGGTCCGGTGTGGTATCTCTTTTAACTGCAACATGCTCTGTAGGGTGAGGCACGTGAGTGCTTTGCTCAAGTAGCCTCTACCGCAACGACCGGGCTACACCTGCACGGGCCGGACCACACAAACTAACAACATCGCCGTCATTCGGTCCCTTGTATTTATTTGAGGTATTTAACGTGCACTTTCTGAACCGACGGCAATTTCTATGATCGAGAGTGAAATGGCCTACCAATTTTGTCGGGGAAGGTATTTTCACATATCTTCCAGGGTTCTTTTACATGCCACAATCGGTTTGTAATCGATAGATTTACTTCCCCACCGAAGGAAGTTGTGCAACGGATTTTTTATCGCTCAAAAGATATCCGTCGACCTCGGCTGGGTTTGAAACTACAATCATCGGGTCATGAGACGTGAATTGTTTTATTGATTACTAGTTGAAATACCCGGTGTTAATCAGAATAAATGTTTTTAATATATTGATTGTATATGGAAGGTAACTTTAAATTTAAAAATTCCAGCTCCTGGGTGGATATGTTTGTACACAGGTGCTACTAATTTTTAAAAGTTCAGATCTCTGAGGGCGGTTGATATAACGCAATGCTCATGACAGACAGACAAACTCTTCATTCTATTAATATCGATAGAATTTGCGTTTATTGCCAATATTATTAACAGCTTATTTTAATAATTGAAAACAGGAACAATGGCTAGGTGTGAAGTGTTGTTAGGGTAAGCAAGCTACTTTGAAACGTTACCTAATAACTGTTCTCGTCACCATGTAAAACATATTCGATCTCGATGGTATTGGTGTAAAGTTCTTGACTCAGGAACTCGATGCTCTTGGGTTCAAACCCAGCTGGGGTCAACGGATTTTTCTTGAGCTATAAACATCCGTAGCACAACTTCCTTCGGAGTGAAAGTAAAACCTTCGGTATCATGTCGATTGTGGCATATAAAATAACCCTGGGAGTTATGTGAAAATACCTTTCCCGGCAAAATGGGTAGGCTCCTTCACTCTCGCTCATAGGAATTCTCGTATGTTGATGTGATATTTTGGTTTAGAAAGTGCACGTTAAATACCTCAAATAAGTAAAACTAAATAAAAAGGCTTGCTATAAACGAACATACATTCCAACATGAGGTGTATAGTAAAGTCTGCGTGTGATTAGTCAAATGGATAGCGAGTAGACAGAGAACGTATCAGAGATACAGTTTAAACAATCTCTGCTTGATCTGGCAACGTTCCACGACACGATGCTGGACGAGAAAGCACACATTTATTTGCACAGATAAATGGTAATACCACATTTATAATTAATATTTGTATAACCATTGTATTTTAACCCTGATATACTTATCAACGGTCGGTGACCAGATTTGTCGCAAGTTTAACATCCTTAGACCGCGTGCCCCCTCAGTGCGCTTAACCTAATGTTTCTACACAATATTTACTAACAAAAATAGACGTAGTGGTCTTACCTGACGTCGAGCGGTAATATTATTCAACTGGCCACGCTAGTTTTTTGGTAATAGTTTTATGCCGTGTTAGAGGACTACTTAGAGATGCAGGGTAATTTTATTAGCGTGACAAAATAGATAAAAGTCTAGAGCGCAGCGGGGCAAGGTTAATTGAAACCGGTTATTTTTTTAAATCTACTTCACTCAACTACCAAAATTACAAAAACTAAACGTTTTAACGGAACTGTCTAATAATAAGGTGTATTTTGAAAACATGACATTATTGTCAACACTTTATTGACAACATTTTACCTTATTTGTTGTAGTGTTTTAATGATATTATCTATGAAAAGGGACATTCGCAGATTATATTACTCTACTTATAAATAACTCTCAAACAATTCCTTCCTTTCTAAATAAGACTTTATTTACGTATATATAGCTATGCATGTCACATGTGGTGGAGTTTGAATCAAAATGCGCTTGATTGACTTTGAAGGGGCGTTCGTGATTTGAGTTCCCTTGGATTCACTAAAGGCTGTTTTCCACATATGGTTTATCACTGATTTTTCCATTTTGTATTAAGGAGGTCGCCTCGGTAAGCGATAATTTGCCACGCAGACGTTCAGATCTAACGCAATATATAATTATATGATGCGTTATTTCAAAATATGATTCACTTGGATGATAAAAACCCGCAGTACAGATTTTTTTTGGAGGGGAAGTAAAACCGCCAGCCTCATGTCAATTGTAGCATTTCAAAAAACCTTTGTAGGTATGTGAAAATACCTTTACTGGCAAACATTGATAGGCCCTTTTACTTACACTCATATAAGTTCTCGTGTACGTGATCAGTTGGTTCAGAAAGGACATATTAAATACCTAAAAAAAATTATATATAGGTGTGTCAGGGAAAATTGCCGTCTCTATGACTACCACCCGGATGGTTAGTAAGACGCCGGGTAGTGGAATAAAGCAAGAGGAAAATGTGCAACGTGTTTGCCAGCCACTGGATATCCAACATCCTAAGTGATCGCACCTGGACGAATCAGTAGTACGTTTTCCTCCACAAGGAGGATCCTCTATTTTGAAGACGACCACCAACATCACAAAACGGTATAACACCTTGCTTTCATTCACCCACGCATGCGCACAAGATACAATCGCAGACATTCCTCAAGGTCTAGAGAGACAACATGAGATCTGGTCACATGTTAATGTGCAGTATGTATAGGTCCCTTGGTGAATTGCCAGGAAAGGAGACATCACGTTTTTCATCGCTTACAATCATTACCTTACAGTTCAATTTTCAAAAGAAGAGTCTTTCTTTAAATACAAACATATTATATTGCATTCAACTATATTTTTTTATTTGCGCATCTGGGGTATATTATTCGTAGCCTGGTAGTGGAAAGATTAGCCAGTATTAATGTACCGATGCCCAGGGGGATACCAGAATGTACTAATCACACATCCTTTCAGTGGAGACTCTTTCCATGTCTCGATGAGATGAGGGTTATAGTGAGTGTGAGGGTGCTCAACCATTAATAACACTCAAACCTAGCTTAAACCTAACCAACCAAACCCTGGTGACCGATAGAGTAATTCCCCATTTGGGAAAAATATTCAAGGTACTATCGGGGAATTGAACCCGGGACCTCTGGACTCGTAGTCCGGTGCATTGACCACTGCAACATGGGGCCGGTTGCACTCAACAATGATAACATGTTATATATTAATAAATCAATTTCCCCGGCTTCGGTGGCCGCGTGTTCAAAGGAGTCACTCTTACAATGGACTAGACGGTGTCTAGTCGGTGTTACCAACCATACTAGACGTTTTATATTTCTAGGGGAAATCCTACTGGTCCTGATATATCCGGCCTGCGTTTGGACCGTGTTAGAATTGAAGAGAACAATTAGCGGTTTCTCAGATAACGAACCTTACCAGACGTTCCATACAACTTGGAGACAATTCATTTGGACCTGATACATTCGGCCTACGTTTGGACCGTATTAAAACCGATAATAGCTCATAGATATTTCAACCGTGTTAAAACCGATAATAGCTCGTATATATTTCTCAAATAACCAACCTTACTAGACGTTCCATACACCTTGGAGACAATTCATTTGGATCTGATACATTCGGCCTACGTTTGGACCGTATTAAAACCGATAATATCTCATAGATATTTCTCAAATAACCAACCTTACTAGACATTCCATACATCTTGGAGGCAATCCATTTGGACCTGATACATTCGGTTTACGTTTGGACCGTGTTAAAACCGATAATAGCTCGTATATATTTCATCAAATAACCAACCTTACTAGACGTTCCATACACCTTGGAGACAATCCATTTGGACCCGATGTATCTGGCCTTTGTGTATACCACGTTAAAATAGAAGAGAATCCTTAGTTATTTCTCAGATAACTAACCTTGCTAGACGTTCCATACACCTTGGAGACAATTCATTTGGACCTGATACATTCGGCCTACGTTTGGACCGTATTAAAACCGATAATAGCTCATAGATATTTCTCAAATAATCAACCTTGCTAGACATTCCATACACCTTGGAGACAATCCATTTGGACCTGATGTATCTGACCTTTGTTTAGAGCAGGTTAACACAGAAGAGAATCCTTAGTTATTTCTCAGATAACTAACCTTACCAGACGTTCCATACACCTTGGAGACAATCCATTTGGACCTGATACATCCGGCCTACGTTTGGACCGTGTTAAAACCGATAATAGCTCGTATATATTTATCAAATAACTAACCTTGCTAGACGTTCCATACACCTTGGAGACAATCCATTTTGACCTGATGTATCTGACCTTTGTTTAGACCATGTTAAAACCTATGATAGCTCATAGATAGTTCTCGAATAACCAACCTTACTAGACGTTCTCTAGTCCTTGAGGACAATCCATTTGGACCTGATACGTCCAGCCTACGTTTAGACCGTGTTAAAACAGTCGAGACACCCGTTTTGCATACCGCGCCATCTAAGACCATTCATTTTCTTTAAACGGGAGATGAGATCTTCCCGTCCATCGTGTCGCTCCGCCACTGAATCATGTCTCGGAGGAGAAAGGATTCGTTTGATGCTCTCATGTGCGAAGGAGTCAAAATTAGTCCCTCCTGCCATTATATTATTATTTTTTGTTATGACTGAATGTTTTCTCCATGGGTGGCAGATTTGTCCTAGTTTATCATCACTCCTTTAAGACAGCAAGGGCTTGGGGTTCATGGAAACGACATGGAAAATATTATCATGTAACAAGATAGTTGTGGTAAATTTCTTATCGAAGAGAATTCATCAAAAAATGATATAAAATCATTATTTGGGGGTATTTGAAAAAAAATTTATTTGGAGTCGTTTGATCATAAGGGCTACATTGAACATTAATATTGATAGGGGCCAAATTTTCTTAAAAATTATCTCTATTTGTATTGTCATTATCCTTAATATAATTAATTCTTACTTAGTAAATTTATATTACAAAAAGAAAATAGTAGGCCCCCTATATAATACAATAAGATTAACCTCATATATTTTTCCAAACGTTTGAAACTTATTTGTTTGCAAAAATAGTGTTATTTAGCACTGCGTCTTACTACTTATTCAGGCTATACGCATATGTACTAGTTACGCTAATGAGTTAAGGATGTGGAAGGTTGAATTTAAAGGAAGTGTACCCACATTTGCACGAAAGGATAGTGAAAAACCATTTTCGAAACACCAAACTCAGTATACTTAACTGGGATTAGAACTCTGATCCACTTGTCATTGACAGTCTAGTCTATGTCCAGAGCGAGAGTGATTACTTTAGACCAGGGGTCTTCAACCCTATGCTCGTGGGCGCCATGGCACCCGTCTAGCCTTTTGCGTCTGCCCGCCATTTTTTGACCACAGCTAGACAGTTCTTGACTAATAATTTTAATCTGTCCTTTTTCCCATAAAAATCAAGTTTGTGCTAATCTCCAGGTATGCTGGTCTCGAGAAGTTGGTGATTGAAAGCAATCCCTCCTTCTTTGCCGGCCCATTTACAAAGTATACTATACGGGACTTTCATTATACTCACTAATACTATGCTAATACTTCCTATTTACTTTGTAAATATCTTGACATGGCTAACCCAGCTTTGTTTCCTGAATAAATACCAAATAAATATATATTTTTAAAATGTACCCAAGCACCAAAACGGTGGTGAGTAGTTAAGTAGTTACTTGTGTCTTTATTTTGGTCTTGTTAAAATTGTAAATAAAGCAGTATTTTTAAATCTATTTTTTGTCAACTTGGAGGGGGTTGGATCCCCCCCCCCCCATGGCTAGGCCTTGCGTATTACCCACAACCACATGTAACGTCACAATCACTGTTGGAAACTTAACATGACCGTTGACCGGTCGTGTGTATAGCGTTGAGACTGATCTTTGAGCCTGGCGGGAGTTAGTAAATTTGCCTTGAAAAAGTAATTGGTGCCCGCCAAACTACCGTTAGTTTTGAATGTGCTCTAAGGTACAAACAGGTTGGGAACCTCTGCCTTAGACCATGTGGCCACTGAAGTAGGTAATAAGGGTGTTAATGTTGGGCTTTAAATCTTGTGCCAAAGTCATGTTCATAATTTTGTTGACAAAAAGTGTGTCTGATAGCCGTGATCTCTCGGCTGTTTGGTTCAATTTCATGTGAGATTACAGCCTGGCAACATATTATGTATGTGATGCCAATCTTTGCACTTTATTGGTGTGCAAATTTGGAAATTGATCCATGTCGAAGAAAGAGTACAGAGCACACGCCACAAAATTCTCTAAACTATGCCAAGTTCCCATATATCACATTTCAAAACTTTGCATTTTGTGTGGTCTTTTATAAAAGTAATGTCACATTACATGATGGTTTGTCATAAGGTCCACGGGCGCACACAATCATGGATAGGGTCATATGAAGTCCACGCATCACGAGTTTGACACCCCTGGTCTAAGGTGTCACACACACAATAGACTGGACTGCCGATGAATAGGAGATTGAATATCGAATCTAGATCGGGCGGTTTTTCTAAATGTCTTTCTAATCGGCCTCCCCGCAAATGTGGGTACAATACCTTTGAATTTAACCTAATTCATCCCTAACACATTAGTGTAATAAATACATATGCATATAGCCCAAACGGGTAGTAAAAAAACAGAGCTTAGTTATGATTTACAACTAAAGCAGGAGTGGCAAAACTTTTTCGACCAGTGTGACAGTTAAAAACAAGCTGAATTTTGTAGACCTTTTAGTTTTGAATATTTAAAAATCAAAACTGGTTAAATATTATGAAATTTAATGAATACTCGATAGCTAAAATACAATTTTTAATAGATTATTAATGCCTAGATTTAAAAAAAGGAAAATCTATTAAACTGTAAAAGTAAGTGTCTTAGATAATACATAATTAATTTAAATAACTCTAAGTACAAACATCGATAAGACGTTCAGTAAAAAATAATAATTATATAATATGTTCAGAAACTCATAGCCAAACTCCACTTTTTTTTTTTTTAACCAAAAGTAAAACAAAATCCCTATACATTTACATCCGGAATGCTATGATTGTGTCCAAAGTTTCAGCGTGCAGCGCCGGAGTAGCAAAGCTATTCAAGCATGTGTGTACAACAGGTTGCATAGTAGTTAGGCGCGTGGCACTACACAACCCGATCGCTTGGAGCACGTCAGCAGAACCCACCACAATTAATATTAAACAACACACCAGTCCATCTAGAAATGAGAATACGTTCTGAGGGTCATCATTAACGGTCCTACATCACATAAAGTGATTCCCACTATTATATGTGTCGTGCCGCACTCCTAACTACTCTGCAACTTGTTGTACACGCATGATTGCACAGCTTTGCTATCCTGGTGCTATACGCCGAAACTTTGAACACAATTTAATGGTATTAGCATTGTGTACCTATAATTTTATATAGCTGGACAAAAATATTCCTCTTTGGTTAAAATTAATAACAAGTCAATTCTTACTTAAGTAGTGTGGCACCACGGATAGATAGAGCCTTGGGAGGGGGTCTGTTTGAAAGTTTTCATTGTGGTGTGAAGAGGAAAAATATACGTAAATATAGACCTTGAACTAAAAGATCGATTGAGGCCTCATTCTATTGATCCCAATAAAAAGTGTTGATTACATTTTTACATGATAAACGTCGGTGACCTGGCGGTCTAGGGGTAAGGTGTCAGACTTCTGTGCTGGCGGCCGGGGTTCAATCCTCGGTCCTGGCACAGATTTATCTGATTACCAAACCCTTCCTTCACCTCTGACAAGACATCTTGTGAATGTGGGGAATGCCAGGCCTTCACCGTGGTTCGGATTCCGCGTTAAACTGTAGGTCCTTCATTTCATCTCGCAATCACCGTACCAATACACATTAGCGTAAGTGCGTATAACCCGAACGGGTAGTAAGACGTAGTGCTAATAATAATAATAATAATAATAATAATAATAATACATGATAAAATGCATTCATTGCTGCAACAATCCACTGGTATATAATAAATATATATATGTAGGTATGTATTTATATATTTAGATTGGAAGAAGCAGTAAAAAATAAAACATATGTCTGTCTATACGTCAAGTTACGTGATCTGCAATGGTTGCTTTTGACGCAATCAGGGTAACAGGACGTCAAACAACTACTGGAGGTGTTACTGCCACTACCTAGGTCATAACCGATATCCCCTAGTGACTAGTCAACCCTCAAGCTGGAATCCCTCCACCACAGTAAAGGAGTGGTTCATGGTCGATGACTGCGCACGCGCAAGTTTGACTAAAACTAGATGCGAGGGAAGTCTTCAAGCGGCGATAACATTTTTTTACTCTTCTTGTGCATGGTTGATTGCTCACGTCAACATGCCTTGTTTTAGAGACAATCATTCTTCCCTTTTTCCCCTTCCCCACTCCCCCACGCCCCCATTATCCTTCATGCAAGCCTACTAAAAGTTGTGCCAGTGACTCCTTCATTTTAAAGTAGCAAGTTGAAGATCTTCAGATCTGCCACCGTTGAGAAAATAAAAGGTGCAGTCACACCTGACAAACACATTACTTTGGGAAACCATACTCTCAGAGTAAGGCTGGAAATAGTTAAAAAAGTTTTTGGGCTGTACACACACATACTTTTATAATAGGAGTGGCATAGAAATAACTCATGGGAACATTCTTAAAATATATTTAGACGAGCCAACATACTGTATTTACAGGCCTGTCCAACTGGCAGCCCTTGAGGGCATATTTTGTGGTCCACAACTTATTACAAAAGTTAAAAAAAAAAATGAGGTCATCCACGAGTTCCTTAAATATGATCAGAGTTGATTTGTGTACAATTTATTATGTGTCTGTTATTCCTGTACTGTATTGTATATTAATTATTATAATACTTTAAATGTAGTCTAATATATTTGTTATTAGTCTATAGGCCCATAATGTAGCATTCAGCTGTTTAATATATCTGAAAACTAAAAATACCGTACACTGAATTAAGAGAGTGCTGAAATCTGGCCACAGCTTGAATAGTATGATTTTGGTAGGAAGAACGGTATAAGATAGTTACTAAAGTTGCTAAAACAATTCTAAAATATTCATGTATCAACTCATACTATCTACGGCTATCACTTTTGATAGATGTTATCAATACCTATAAAATAACACAAATATTAAAGTAAAATGTTATCAATATTGGCCGCAAAGAAATATGATTGAATTCTCTAAACTGTTATTCCAACCAAAATCAGGGTTTTATACCTGCCTATATAAATGTTAAACATGCTGCATTGTTCATTGTGATCCGGGCAAGCTTTGTCTCCCGTTATAACTTGTGAGTGTGTCGTGTTAGTAACTACTGTGTAGGCATCATTTCCGCGTGTGCATACCACAAACAGTCTAGGAGTATAAAATGAGGCCCTTAGCTAACTTCAAGTTGGACAACCTTGCTGTACTACAACAAAAACAAATATATTATTATTATTATTATTATTATTATTATTATTATTAGCACCGCGTCTTACTACCCGTTTGGGTTATACGCACTTACACTAATGTGTAATGGTAGGGTGATTGTGAGATGAAATGAAGGACCTACAGTTTAACGTGGAATCCGAACCACGGTGGAGGCCTGGCATTCCTCACATTCACAAGATGTCTTGTCAGAGGTGAAGGAGGGGTTTGGTAATCAGATAAATCCTTGCCGGGACCGAGGATTGTACAAATATAAACAAAATAGTGATCCATTAGACACATTGAGCTTAATTTACTACATACCTCAATAGTTCTTGAATATTTGTCATGATATAGTGGCATTTTATGAAAAACTTTAAAAGACAGATAAATCATGTTTACATTTTGCGAGATCCATGATAAATATTCAAGAAGTGTTAGGATTACTCTGCGTATAAAATTGAACTAAACGTTTATATTGAAGCAATATTTGATTTATTTAGGCGGACAAAATTTTCTGTAGGAATGTATAGCTCAATTCTTCGATACCTCAATACCCTCAATTCTTTCAGGTATCGAAAAATTTGAGAATCGATCTTAATATTATGATTATTGATACTTTGATTCTTGTCTCTCAATGAAAGTACTGGCAACTAAGAAAGCGGCAAAATTCAGAATGAGTAGTAATCAATTATCTCTCATATTAGTTTATTTTTTATATATTTTGGTTCAGTTAACGACCCTATTTGGTAAATTTAAAAGTATTGTGAGTTCGAAAATGTGTTTGCTATATCATTTGTTCAATGTTTGACACAGTGCGGCTTTATCTGTAGATAATTATACATGCTTACTATTGTAATTCCTAATTATTTTTTTAATTGTGTAAAGTATGCTTTAATAATTGATAAAACGGATCTTTTTATTGGTTAAAAATAAAAATGACTAGTTATTTATTACTATCTACATTTGTTAGTTTTTTTGCTATGCTATGAAGTTGAATAAATATGATTTTACATGTGTCTGCATGCTTGGAAAAATAATGAAATAGGAAATGTTCAAGTATCTAAATCAAGAATTTTAAAAAAAGTCAAGGTTGAGCTTAGTAATATGAATGGAGAAAAACAGGTGTCATGACAGCTCTAAATTTTTGTTTTGGAAATTTACAAAAAGTTTTTACCTTAACTCGTGACTCTCCCAGCCTTCCATCCCACCTTAAGATAGTTACAATAAAGTATATTTTGAAATGTTACCTTTCAAGATTCTCCATTCAAAGTGGCTCATATGATTGAACGATCTTGACCCACCTGCTTTACAGAATCACCCCTAGTCCTATTCACCTTATTCACCACCCTCCTCTTGGTTAGGTTTTTTTGAACCACATCTTACTTCCTGTTTGGTTTACATGGCTCTGTACTAATTAACCTACTCTAGAATGTTATGGATTAGGAAGATTGAATTGAGAGAAAGTGTAGCCAAATTTGCTTGGAGGGAAAGTGAGAAACCATTTAGGGAAAACCAACTTCAGTACATTCAACCGGAATTAAAACCTGATCTCCTTGTCATCAGCAGCCAATCTGTTGTAAGAGTATTGCCTTGGACTATGTGTGCATTGAGGCGGGTGCCATGTAATTCAAGTCGTTGACAGGCATAGAATACTCAAATCTTTTTTTTTTACATCTAGAGATGGTAAAGTTCAAGAAGATTGAGATGCACTACAGACACGTCATGCACAGCTACTCTAATGTCCCAGGATGACCTTGTAGGAAAGGTTTTGACATCCGGCAAGATGGGTGAGTGCACCGTCACTAACATGTATCTTGAAGTATATATCGCACACATTTATCTAACAGCCCTGCCCTCTTCCCAAGATAGTAGGAGGTCAGAAAATCTTCTTAATGCAAAAGTCAACCCGTTATACTCCCTCACCTGATGTCCGGTTGAAGAGCCTCTAGTTCCCACGCCAAAGTTTTTTTTTTGTGAGGTCATCAGAAAATTATGTTGATTTGTTTCCCCCTCCCCTGTCATCAGGTTTGTCTTAAAAGCCTTTGAGAAATCTCCCGCCCATTGTGCCTCTGATGGACTCCCACCTGCAACAAGCTGTGGCCCGATCAGATCTCAACCGGGGGTAAATATTTAGATGCTCCTGTTTAGCTCGAGCGTGTTACTAACTCTTCAGACAAAGGACCAGAACATGGAGATAGCTCTGATGAGCCTGATACGTGAGAGAATCAAGGTGGCAATTACAGTGTTTCCAAACTTTTTTTTATTTAATCGTGTATGGGATACATAATATAAGTATATTAAAATTAATATAATAACTAAGAATACATATATCTCTTTAATGTCTTGCAAAAATCCCAGCATTTTCACTACACAACCATAAATTTTGGAGGGTACAGGGAACTGGTAGGGAGGTGTTCCCTTTGTCCAAGGGACGCCTGGATGTACTAGTCGTGCACTCCATGAGGAAGCCTCTAATCTTTATACGTCATAAACATATTATTACAATTAATACAAAATCACACATTTAAAAAAGGCTTAAAATTTATTTAACAGTGAATAACCTGCTTCAGTGGTCTAATCCGTCCCTCTCGTGTTAGACTGGACTGCTGATTACGGGGAGATCGGGGCTAGAATAGCGGTTGGGTCTACCGAGGGTGGTTCTTCCTAAGTGATTTCCTACTCTCCTTCCATGTAAGTTTGAATAGATTACCTGTAAAATATTTCCTTCCTCATCCCTACCCCAATAGAGTAATTATATTACAGGATGGCCCGCAGAAAAGTAGCCCGCCTCCTATATCCAGCAGGCGCCTCACCCTGAATTGGAGGAGGTCAATCCCCTTCCACCCATATTGTGACATGAAGAATGAGTCAATAAAAATTTAGACAAGCAGTTCACTTTTGCACTGCTACTTTTCCGTGGGCCACCCTGTACTATAAAGCCACACGGCTGACTCACTCACTGACATTAATGTTTACCCACTTCCAGATGAGCTAGAAACTTGAAATTTTGCAAACTTATCGCTTCTAGCCTGTAACCGACGGGACAATTCCAAAAAGTTTAAAAAAAATTTAACCCCTAAAAAAATTCAAAATGGTGGAGAAACTTTAAAATCTTTCTTGGGAGGTCTCTTGTGACTAAACGGTAAGACCTATCAAAAAATGGTTTTGGAATTACATTAGTTTACATTCACTTGCAAATAAAACTCCCTGGAGCTTTGGGGGTGGAGTCCCCAACTAGCAAAGCGAGTTATCATATTTACGCATAAACTGAACAGGCAGTAAAACACTGTTATCAAAAAAAATAACTAAACAAAAGGAAGCATATTCTAAGTAGTTGTTTTACTTTTTACTATGTACGCAAACATTTCACAATATAATAGGTATTTTTAAAATTGATTATTTTTATTTTTTAGGCAGTTATCATGCTTTATCAATTAGTGATTGGGACTTAGAGAACATATCAATCTCTCACCACTCGTCTCTTTCAAGAACAATCTCCCCTCGCTGTCTACAGGCAGAGAGGTCACGTCGTTCTAAGTGGATATTCCTTAAACATACTATTTTAACTTAGTTATAGCTGCCACTAAAACTACCCTACCTAAGCTGGACGGGGTGCACGAGGTTGTTATAGAACTATACTTCTTCTGGAGAAAGGATATAAAACCACAACCTGAGACAAAACATCTTCAATGCATCCGGTGGGAACCTATCCCCAGCCTCTCAGGTCAGAGTTCAGAAGCTATACTTTCTTGGCTTAATCGTGATAGTGTGTGGTTTGTTTAAAATTTTTAACTAAACAATTAATATTTAATAACATATAATTAATGTAACAATCCTAAAAAAATTCAGGCATACGAGATTAAAAATAATCTAGATGTGCGTTGGCTTTGATGAGATATTAGAAAAGCAAAAAAAGCCTGATTGGTGAACGACTTGCCAGGAAATCAATCCTACTGTGAAGTTTTTATTTTGTTTGCTGCTTTGTATTTAAGAGGTCCGGTTCGCCTGGGAGACGCCCCATGTCGCAAGGCAGCCAGAGTGTCACCATGCTGAGTCTCGGACCAAAATAATCTTCCATCTCCAAACCCTTCCCATGCCATACACTTCCTTGTAAGCTATCAGTTATTGTCAGAGGAGCGTTGCATCTGGATGCACCCAGCTCGGAGAACAAGCGGTTAACTCTTGATTTCTTCTGCGCATCTATAGCCTAGGATATATTCTTCAGTACGTCATAAGAAACATACATACCCTAAACCATGACAGATGTGGAATAGAAAATCTACCCTTTTCATTTATTTTTCTGTAAAAGTTCCACCTATTTAAGGTGGAAGTGTAAGGAACACGAAAAAAGATAAGTTTTTTTTCATTTTTATAGCGAAATATTTTTTTAGGGGGTGAGGGGGAATAAATCAAATACTGGAATTTAATAACAACTTTTTCTTCCCATTTAAAAGTTTGCCATCTAACTCTGCTATGCTCGTGACAAATCTCCAATAACTGTTGATTAACACCTTGTGAAGAATATTATATTATGTGTTTCTACTAGAACAATAGTTGATTTATTTTTGCCAAACAAATGTTTTACTATAAAAACTTCAAAAACACTCACCTTAAGTCGCGTCCCCTACACATCCCTTACCTTTAATGAAATGAATGCACTAGTGCTTAGGAGGATATTTGGTGTAAAAAGGGATGAGTCTACTGAGGAGGGGAGGGAATTACATAATTATGAGTTAAATACCCTGCACTCATCACAAGGCATTGTTAGGATAATCAAGTCTCGTAGATTACGGTGGGCAGGACATGCAGTGCTAATGGGAGATTCTAGAACCTTGTCAGGGTATGGGAGGCAAACCAAATGAGAAGAGACCAATGAGAAGGTCTAGACGCAGATTGGAGGATAGCATTATAATGGGCCTGAAAGTGATAGGGTGTAATGAGGTGGACTGGATAGAACTAGCTCAAGATAGTGATAGGGTGTAATGAGGTGGACTGGATAGAACAAGCTCAAGATTGGGGTAAGGTGTAGTGAGGTGGAGTGTATAGAACTAGCTCAAGATAGGGATAGGTGGCGTACTTTTGTAAGAATGGTAGTTAACTTTGGAGTTCCGAATTCCATAAAGTAAGTATTATTCATCTTAAATCGACATTTGTTTATATTTAGTAACGTCTAACAACGGCTACTTCTTCTCCCCGCCCCCCTAAGCTTCACCCATTAAACTAAGACCCGCCCGGGTGGCGTAGCTAGCTAACGGAACGGAGAGATCGAGGTTCGAATCTTGGTCGGGTGAACTGGGGGCGTGGGGTGTGTCTGTGTGTGTCCTAAATGGTTTTCCACTCTCCGTCCACGCAAACAGGGGTTTACTTCCTCTAAACTCAACCTTCCCAATTCCTAATCCATTAGCGTAATTAGTACTTAAGCGTATATTCCGAACAAGTAGTAAGACGCGGTACTAAATAATTTTTTTTTAAATACTATGGTTTTTATGTATGTACTGGTTATACCGTGAAGTGGACTAACTTCAGTGGGGGACAGACGACACAAAATAGATACATAAATAAATTTAATTCAAACGTGTGTCCCACTTGACCTTGTTACCAAGTTTTAGTCATGCTTGTACTCCAGTAATATGGAGCAATTTAACATTATAAACATTTCTTAAAATGGCCATATTCAGCCTGAGCGCAAGCATTGCAATGCAGTGTATTTTTGAAAGATTACAGCATTCTACGACACGACAACTGCAGTCTTGCATTCAGGCAGAAGGTAGCAATTTTGAGAACTTCCTATATTGTTAAGCAGCTCAACATTACTGGTGTACAAACAAGACTATAGCTCAATAACAATGTAAACTGGGACACATGTTTATATAAACTGTTTTAATGTTGTTGTTTTTCCTGTCTACCACTGAAGTCGGTTCCACATGTTAGGTGGATTTTATATGTGATAGGCCACCTTCCCCAACTCAACCCCTTCATCTACCTAGTTGACCACAAGCCACAACTACAGACATTTTTTTAAAGAATATTCACCAGAAATTTTCAACTATACTTATGGTATCAGATTGATGCTTACATAAAGAGTATATTTAGGCCTACGATCAATATATCCATAAAGATCAAACGTACAATAAAAGATTGATGTTCATACAAATGCTCCACAAATTCAAAGGAGATAGGCCCTCTTAAAATGAAAATATTACACATTATTACCCGGTAAAATAAGTAATTTGACTTAAGTTTTTTTTTCTAGTTGGTAGTGAAAAGAAGAACAAGCGTAGTAAATATTTACAATTTCTTTCCCACGTACAATAAAAGCTATACCAAATAATAGGTTTAAGATGGGCAAGTCTCTGGTATATATCTATGTATCTAAGAGAAGTAAATTCAAATTATTCTTAGGTTTATTTTATTTATTTAAAGTATTTAACGTGCACTTTATGAACCGACTGATTTAATCAGAATACGAGAATTTCTATTAACATGAGTGACAAGGCCTTCCAATTTTGGCGGGAAAGGTATTTTCCTAATTATACCATCCAGGGTTATTTTACACGCCACAATCGACATGGAACCAATGGCTTTACTTCCCCTCCAAAGGAAGCTGTGCTAAGGATTTTTATCTTCCAAGAAAAATCCGTTGACCCTGACCGAGTTTGAATTCACAAACATCGAACATGAGGCAAGCACTTCACCCCAAGAACACCAAATTCGACCTTGGTTTATTCTGATGACCTTAAAATGTTGAGGAGCTACAACCTTAAACTACGACTACAACCAGAATGTATCTTTCTTCAACCACAGGCATTTTCTACGACATAGGATAGAGTTAAATGTGGGTGTGATATCTATGTTGTCTATAGCTACTTCTCAATTTAAGACAGTGTCATGTTTTTGAGTATTATAATAAGATTAATTCTTTTTTGTAAATTAACAAAATATGTGTTATCTAAGTCTTAAACAACTTTTTAAAATATTTCATTACTACGAAATATTGAAAAAACCTTTAGAGAATTAGGTATCATAATTATATTGTTCCCGTTTTGTTTGTTTTTTTACGTTCCTTGCATTACGAATTCAAGGTTTTAAAATAACTCACTCTTATATTTGATTGATCTTTTTGAATAGCTTATCAATAATATTTTTTTATATAAGTTCGAAAGTCAAAAATTGTACTCAAGTTTGTTCACATTGAATATTTAAATACTTTGGTCAAAATAAGATCAAAGAACGTGAGAATATATCCAGTGTGACATAACATCTTTTTTTACTCATAAAAGTATGACTTTAGTTATAAATAAAAAATATCCAAGATATTGAAATGAACGTTACTAATCCAATTATAGTTTTATAGCTAAAAATTTAGTATAAGGCATTGCCATTTAAACAATTTTAAATAATAAAATTGTACCGAAGTTTCAACTAGCCAAACTACTAATTTAATACGTGAATTTTTCAATCCCGCTAAATATTGTAAAGGTTACTTGATTATAGGTATTAGATTGAATGATCAATTAACAAAATAATCCCAAACTTATAAATAATGGTTTTATTTGGTATAAAAATAAACATTACGTGACCACTCATGCTTCTGGTATAGTCTTCAGTTCTCTTTGAGTATAATTGATAGTTTAAGAAAAATTTCTTACTCTGTTGAAATGAGAGTGTAATATGAAATTATTAGTCTCTCTTCTCTGTTGTTCATTCTGTCAGACCACCCTGATTTCAAGGAGTATATGTTGAACCTGAAGTGTTCATGAAAACTTGTATGCAAGAGGGAGGTTGCCCGTCTGCATCAAGGTAACATGTATATCGTTGGGCCAAATCAACAAGTATTTAAGTCCATCTTAACATAGTTTTTGTAAATCTAACTATATTAATTATATAGGTGAAGTATATCGGATTTTGTCCCGGCCAGAACAATTTTTTTTTTAGTTTTTTTTATAGTACCATGTCTTACTACCTTTACGGGCTATACGTTTATGTACTAATTACGCTAGTGATTTTATGGACGAGGGAGGTTATATTTAGAGGAAGTGTACTCATATTTGCGTGGATGGTGAGTAGAAAACCATTTTGGAAAAAACAGTACACCCGAGCGAGATTTGAACCAAATCATTAGCAGTTTAGTCTACTACGATAATGACGCCTAAGACCATGCAGCCATAAAAGCGGATATTTGTTAAACTTAAATATAGAACAGACACAACATCCATCCCCCAACCGTTAATTTATCACTGAGAAAGAGGAAACCAACATTTCCCAAATGATACATTTGTTGGCCATGCCAGGAATCGAAACCTGGTACTTTATCTCAACAGACAGTCACGCTACCGACTGAGTTAATGTGTTGGACCTCTTTTTTCTTGGATATTTTTTAGTAAATAACACTTTTTAAATGTGTAACAGTAAGGGATATTAAAAAAAATTGGTATTGTTACCTTTTAGTAGAGTGAAAAATATTTTGATGATGGTTTATTTATTTATACCTTTTAATATCACTAATGACCATCAGAAAATTCATAGAGAGAAGGTTGAAAAATATGCTAAAATTTAAAAAACAAATTTATTAATACCTTAAACACTAACGATGTTAATGAATTATGTTTAATATGTATAGATGAAAGTGATAGTTCTAATGCAAATGTATCCATATCAAAATGGAAAGAGGATGAGGAAACCAAAATTATAGATCACATTAATAAAACCACTTCTCAGTGTAACTGGTAGATATTCAAACCTTGACCTCCCTGCTACCCGTCTACGGCGATTCTGACACCGTATTTAGCGTTACCCCCGATTTAAGTACTTTTTGAAAACAAACCCATCTACAAAGCAGACATTTGGGATCAAATCCCGCACTTTCAGGGGTCAACGTTGAAATGGCACATATTTTTAGCAAATGTGTGTTTTGAGGAGTTCTTGTTCCCCCCCGCCACTCCGTGGGGCTGTGTCTTACGATGACGGGGCCACCAACCTTAACACCGCCCACACTCCCATAAACTGACGCAATAATCACACAGCTATGTAATAGCCAACTGTTCTGGAACCTGCCAACATTTATTTTGACAGGGTTTGTTGAACGGCTGGGTCCGCGATGAGTTTGCGTCACAAGAAGTGAGAACGCCCCGTTCTCCGGGCATCGAATCCTGTTTCTCTCTATATACCTCGGTGCGACGTGACGCTATGGTGGCCGGGTGGTCTTACGACGGGAGTGTAGGGAATGCGAGTTAAGGACAGTTTTTTTGTTTAGCAAAACTATTTTGCCCAAAATAATACAATGTTGCTCCAGAAGAAACATCGAGTTTAATTTTCTTCACATGGTGATATCAACAGTTTTTGAATAATAGTTACACCCACCTCAGTGGAGTAGTTAGCTAACGTGCTAGTTTCGTGTTGAGCTAGACTCGAGGTTTGAATCTCAGTCTGGTAAGCTGGGGGTGGTTTTTCTAAATGGTTTTTCACTCTACCTCCACGCAAATGAGGGTTCACTTCCTCTAAATTCAACCTTCCCAATTCATAGCTTATTGGCATAGCTAGTAGGCCTACTTATGCGTAAAACCCGAACAGGTAGTAAGATGTGGTGCTAAATAAAATATAAATATTTCCCATGGACATAGAGACATTAAATTAGAGTCTTTTTAAATGAAGAAAAAAAGCCGTCATCAAATTCCAGGACACCCTTGACATATATTCAACAACTGTTGAGGTCATCATGTGAAGAAAATTAAACTCTATTTTTCTAATAGATAATTATTTGATTTATTTTAACAAAACAAAGTTTTGACATAAAAACTGCACAAACAATGCTCTTATCTCGCATTCCATACACTCCCAACTTAATAGTATATCTCATAGCGGATTAATTGGGATATTTGATACAGGAACACGCCCTAACCAAATAACTTATCTAAGTGCTTTGATAACAGTGAAATTGGGTTCTGTTTGATAATTTTGATCAATTTTAAATTAAACTTCTTAGGCTCTTAAGGATTTGTGGTATTTTTTTTAATATGGTGAAATGGTGTTACTGGTTTCAATTTCATTGTTTTTTTTTAAGTAAAGTACAAATAACTGCACCACGATGCAACGTCTGGTTCGAGATGCATTACTACCGGAGCTATGCGTCACTGTGAAGTCACAATTTCACCGAAGAACAAGAGCAGAACTCTAAGTCAATCACAAGACTTCAACCTCAACTGCATTGTTATCGGGTTTCTCTTGTTACCTTTGTATGTGTATGCTATTCTTGTCCTTCCGTCTTGAGAAATACTTGCAAAGATTTGAAGGCATACAATGCTGTAACTATCGATTTGAAGGGTACAGGGGAAAAGCGGGAAAGTCACATTACACACATTTTCCAGGATACCAACTTTTATATCTCAAACTCAATAAGGATCCCAGCAAGTACTTTTTAATTAATTAATTAATTAAAATACGACATAGACCTCTTTTAACTATAATCTAAAGTGAATAAAAAAGGTCTAATGATTATATAACAGATGGCAGCACTAACTTAATTTCAGTTAAAATTGGACTTTCCTCCCTTTTCCTCAGCGCTCTTAATTTTAATCCATCTTTTACATAGAACATCTTGAAAGTCGCTACCATCGTTGTTTTCATGATTTATATTATATTTGAGTAGCTTACTGTATCTTAGGCTACTATTGGTGGTAGCTCAGGATTTTCCTTCTGGATTCCTGAGCTGCTTCCCAGTAAACATAAATTTTGAAATTAGGATGTCTCAGTGGGATGATCATTTTCTGATAGTGTTTCGTTCGTATTGGTTTGTTACCTTGATTGTCTTGGCTGATTTAAGCTAGAACTTGAGTTTCCTTTTTAAGTCGGCTGCTGCTGTGATTGCTCGTGTCCATTCCTTGGTCCGTGAGCCCCACCTCTACGTCAGAATCACTAAAACAGTCCTTTGATAGTTGACGCTTCTAATTAATTCGTGCATTGTCCAAATGTCTGTTCATTTAAGTAAGATCGATGTTGGCAGCCCTTAATGGTTTCCATGATCTTTATTCAGTTATTTAAGTGATGTTACGAAAGAGCTTGTGTCTCAAGTATAGTCCAGTAGAGAATAGAGTATTTTTGAAGAATTCTCACCGTAATACAGCCGTCAATAAAAGTCGAACATTCTTGAAATTTTAGTTGACCAATTTTACCAGTATTTCAATTACAAAGCAATGAATTTAACCCTTCTAGGCCTGCCCATCTCCATTTGAAGTGTTCGCACCTATGCTTGGGATATTATCCCAGACTAGCCATCTGCTAGGCAGTGACAGATTTTGCAATATCTGGATAAGAGTTCTTCATTTTGCTACGTAATTTGTCGTTTTTCTTCTTGAAATAGAGTTGTCTGTTTAATATGACTTAGGATAACTTTTGCTTTCCTTTTTCGGTGCTACAATACTAGCTTGGGAGGAGACCCCATAACAATTCAAAATCAACCGATATAATCAGTGCGAATGCGCATACAGAGCGATGTACTAGCATTATTATTATTATTATTATTATTATTATTATTAGCACCGCGTCTTACTACCCGTTCGGGTTATACGCACTTACACTAATGTGTAATGGTAGGGTGATTGTGAGATGAAATGGAGGACCTACAGTTTAACGTGGAATCCGAACCATGGTGGAGGCCTGGCATTACCCACATTCACAAGATGTCTTGTCAGAGGTGAAGGAAGGGTTTGGTAATCAGATAAATCTGTGCCGGGACCGAGGATTGAAACCCGGACCCCCAGCACAGAAGTCTGACACCTTACTCCTAGACCTCCAGTTCACCTCTGTCAACTACAGTTGCGAGTAGATTTGAAACAACTTGTTAAATGGGAAGCGTGTGTGTCGTTCTTGTTTTGTTTTAATGTGTTTCATGACGCAACCCAATAATCAGAAACCATCCAACGTGATTTTTTTTCAGCGCCGCGTCTTACTACCTCTTCAGGTTATACGCGTATGTACTAATTACGCTAATGAATTAGGGATGAGGAAGGTTGAATTTAGAGGCAGTATACCCGCATTTACGTTGGGAGAATGGACAACCATTTTGGAAAAACCACCCTCAGTACACATGACTGGGATATGAACCTTGATCTCCCCATCATCGGTAGTCTAGTCTACTGCGAGAGTAACGCCTTAGACCATGTGGCCACTGAAGCTGGTGATATTAATCTTAAATATCTGTTTATTCTCTAGAAAGTAAAGTGTGTTAGTTTTGAGCTGTTTCTAGTTTAATTTGCAAGGAATCTTGTGCTTAAATACGTTTATGCTAACATGTGAATTGCTGCGCCAATTAAGCAGATTTTGTTTTCAATATTCGGTAAACTTGTGAATGTAGCTCTATCCCTAAGGTGAGGTGGGCTCTTAAGGAGCTATATTTACATTGACCTTGACTATATTTGTTGTGCACCACGTGTTATTACAGTCAAAACCACATCAGTGGGCTCGCGGACTAGATGTCAGACACATCTAGTCTGATTTGACGGTGATGAAAAGGTTGGGGTTTGAGCCCCGGATGGTTGTTCTGAAGGTAGTATTTCCTAAACAATTTTCTCTTTTACTTCAGTGCATATATGGGTACATTTATTCTAAATTCTAACTCTACCATTCCTTTAACGAGGTTAATATGTGGATGGCCCGCACGGGTAGTAACATTGGAATGGGGATAAATATCATTCGATCTACCCGCATATCGACACTACCGAGGTAATGACGAGGAAGATAGAATTTAGGGGAAATATACCCGCATTTTCGGGGAAATAGTGGGAGAATCATTTCTGGGAAATCACCTTACTAAAGATAGATGGTATTTTAACCCCAAGACAAACAAGACGAGACAAGCGCCTTTGTTCCAGGGTCTGACGGTTTGAGTATCATTTTATATCGTTGCGGATTTATTCTGCGTAAAACATCGTCAAGGGATGATCTCGTCAGATGATTCCTAACCACCTTTCCAGATAGGAGTGTAGGAGATGCGAGGAAAGATACTTTTTTTGCAGTTTTTATACCAAAACATTTTTTGGTAAATAGAAATAAAATAGTGATCTAGTAGAAACTTAGAGTTTAATTTTTTTCACATGGTGACCTCAACAATTGTTGAATATCTGTCAAGGGTGTCCAGGAATTTAATGACAACTCTTTCTCTTCATTTAAAAAGTTTCTCGGTTAACGCTGCTATGCTCATGACAAATATTCAACAACTGTTGATATTATTTGGGAATAAAATTAAACTTTTGTCTCTACTGGAGCAATATTTTATTTACTTTGGCTAAAAAAAGATATTTTGCTATAAAAACTTAAGAAATACCGCTCTTAAGTTCCCTTAACTTACTTCCCTTCTACCCCATCTAATATTGAATCACATTTTAAAACACGCAGGGTGTCTAGAGCGTAATGCATATAAACAATCCAATTTCAGAGAAAGGGCATCTATAAAAGTTACTAGATCTACCTTCACGTATTCATACGTCAAGTAATGTGATCTTAAGCTGTTATTACTGATATATCTACTATTAATACATATAAAACAACAATTATAATATAGTAAAATTCTATCAATGTTGACAGCGAATAAATAAGTTCACATTTTCAAAAAGGCTCTTCCTATGAAAATTGGATTGTACTACTCGTGCAATCCTACTTAGACATGATTCAGTCATCAACACGTGACTAAATAAAGGAGAACATTAACTAAGGTATGATAATGTGACGTGTATTTCACGTTTTCAACATGCATGAAATTCGTAATATTCGCTAAGCAATACTTTTAAACGTTTATATAATATGTTTGCAAACCCGTTATTTTGCGAAAAAAATGCTTGACATGTAAATCTACTCATATTTTTTCATGTGAGTGGTTTTCATATTTAAAAAAGGTAGAGTTGTTAACTTGACAGTTAAAAAATCAAATAGAGAAAAAACGACATGATACTTAGTTGGTTGTAAAAAATTCTGACACTGACTGGTTTGGTATGTATAGCACGGTGAAATGCGTGCGGGTGTATATATATAATAATTGAAGGCATATAGTTTTTTAACTTATGTAATATTATTTCATGATATTAACTCATTTTTTACTTTAATATATTATTTCATAAGATTTTGTTAAGAGTTTGGGAGAAGAGTAAAAATGAGATAATAATATGATAGGTATATTTTAATATAAAGTTAAAATAAATTATAGAGGTCTAGGATAATTACATTGCCTCACAATTTTTATTTTGTAAGAAAGGTTAAACAAATGTTTTACAATGTATTTTATCTTCGCATGTCAAAGTTCTTTTTTTAAAACCAAAAATGTACTTTCTGGATTTCTTCCTTGACCAAACCACCCCAAGTATAGAATAATTTATTATTACATTAGTTCTCCTTCAAACGTATTTACTATTTTATGCTCGGTATATTCTATCCCTAAGACAGTCCTCTTTCGCGTTTAACTGTCGTGGTCACATTTACATTTATTTCATTGACTGGCATAGCATTTATGATGTTGTGTTTTTATTTGATTAAAATGAGTTTAAACCCACTTAAGTGGCCGACGTCACTCTCGTGTTAAACTGGCCTGCTGATAATCTTGAGATCGGGGTTCTAATTCCGGTTGGGTCTACAGAGTTTTTTTTTTTTACAAAATGATTTCCCTCTTTTCATTCACGCAAGTTTGGGTTGATTACCTCCAAAATGTTTCTTTATCCATCCCTGCACCATTAAAGTAATAACAGTATCATAGATGAGTATTATCTGAACAACTAGGTTACATTTTCTGACCATTCATCCACTCTTTAAAATACATATTTTAATGGTTTACATAATTATAATTTACGTTAATTGGAGAATATATGGACGTGATTAAGATAGGGTTCCAGATGGCACAAAAAAATGGTTGAACTCTCTAGATTTGCACAAAAATAAGAAATAAAACGTTTAAACTGTCACTTAGCTACTCTACCAACCTTGTTACTTGTTCAAGAAAGAAAGTTGACAGGTGGTTTTCTACTTGTATACGATGACTTGTCTGTGCTATAAATGTAGATGCGATGCACACATAGCTTCCTTGCTTGTCTACACATTTGGTGCAGATTATACGATAGAACCACAGTGGACCTTGTCAAGGTAGAAGTGTAAGCTTTCACAATAAGCAGGGTGTTCATAATAATATACATTATGGGTTTAATTACCCATAAAACAGTAAAACATGAACGTTTTTTAACGAGGTCTTAACCACGGGCTTGGAGATTATTTTTTCTCTCAAATTTATACTTAAAAAGTGGTTTTTTAAGTCCATACTGTACTCCTGTAAATAAGACAGAAATTAATGTAAATATAAATAAAACAGATGATTATTTATAGTGACATGTTTATAATATTTCTTAGATGCAGGCCTCAATTTGTTATTTATATGACTATTCTGTGTTTGTTAGTTTTGGTAAACCACTCAATTGATTGTTGTGGGATTGAAATAAGTATATTTGTGGACATGCAGAAGAGGAAAGACAAGTCTACTTCCCCCCATAGTTGTCCTCAGCCATGTCTTGATTAGACTCGACGATGACACAGCCAGTTTCCCTCAAGGTCATTCGGCCATCACAATTCTACTGCACAATTTTAACAAGTTTATAAATATAAGCTATAAATAATGATTCGTCTGAAACCTTAGCTCAGTCGGTGGCGTATCCGTGTGCTAAGCTAGGGGTCCTGGGTGCGATTCCCAGCATGGCCGAAAAATATATCATTGGCGAAATATGTGTATCCTCTTTCCCATTGATGAATTAACGGCTGGGGACTAGATGTTGTGTCTGTTTAAAATTTAAGTTAGTTTAAATTCGTATGCCGATATAATTAGTTGGTTCAAAAAGTTCACGTTAAATACCTCAAATTAATTAATAGTTATTCAATGAATTAAAATCGTCGTAGTTCACGAGATATAAACTGTAAGATTTTATGCTTTTTTCTTACCATTGTAAGTAAATGTTTGGCTTAAATTTAGTATAACAATACATTCAGTTAAATATTTATACTATTAATAATATTATAAACATTTTATTTTATACATCTCATATGAATGTATAGTTATACTAAATTTCAGCCCCATACAATATTACTTTACCTTAACAACATTACGCAATGTTACGGAAAAAGTATAAAATAACAAGTTTTGACCCCTTTCAACTCGTGAATTGTAATGATGTGAAATCATTGAATCAACATTTATATCACACACTTGTTAAACCTGTACCCTCAAATTTTGATGGCCGAATGTCCTTAAAAGATCTTTGCAATACCTCAATCTGAATATTTCCTACTATATTATAAATTGTGGTTATTCCACCTGGATCTTTCTATGTCAACTTTTCCGTTTATCTGCTCATGTGTGCTTATTTCAGCTCGATTACAATCTTTTCGTCCATCACCCCTGTTGTGGGTCCGTCCCTGGTGGACGATGGGGGAACTATGGCGAGTTTTCTAGTGAGGAGACGTATGTTGGACAGCCATATCGTTTCCCTCACGCGGCAGGGGGCTAACTGGGAAACACTCAGTGGGTTAGACGAGAGGCATTTACACATCACAACAACAGAATGAGACCAACACCTCTCAGGAGTAGATTACAAGACTGACATCAAATTTTCTCATGTGTTGAGAAAACTATTTTTTTTTTCTTTTTTTTT